>JBBYHK010505004.1:0-13971 GCA_038382065.1 Adansonia grandidieri | reverse complement strand
ATACTATCTCTTAAAGATAACTAGTAAATAAATTGAATTAAACTTTGAGTTCAACTTGAATGGAACCTAACTTTAACTCTTAAATTAATTAGCTGATTGAAGTCAAAAGTTTGGTTTTCATTAATTAAATTGCATCAAAGTTCAAAAATAATAAATGTGATTTGATGCTTAAACCTGACTAATTTTTCAAAAGCATTGTAATTAATTGTTGAATTGAGAACATGATCATGAACTATGGTAATTAAAACGGGAGAACAAACTATTTAAATATTTTGAAGAAATAGTAGGTGATCATTGTTTAATTACTCAAAAACTGATAAATATTTTAAAATTTAAATAATACGAATATTAATATATTAAAATTCATATAAATATAAAATATATTAAATATAAATATATATATTAAAATATATTAGCAAACAAAACTTTGGGTGGACCTTACTATAAAATTTATCCAACCTACAAAAAGAGAAACAACATTACAACTTTCATGAAGGATGCTGGTAAATTTACAATTCTTATAGTCATGTAGCTAACTCACTAACTCCCAACATCATTTCGCCAGGTCATGTCAATTTTTTATTATCTACCACGTTGGTTTTTGTTTTGGAATATATTGTAGACATCTAATTTTGTTCGAACTTTTATGTAAGTATTTTGGGGCATCATCAATGCTAATGATGCTAAAGATGCCCTCTAAAGCATACCTTCGACAAAAAAATATCTTGTATCCAAAAAGATTAAATGTCTTAAAAAAATAAACTTATTCTTACTGCGCAACTTTGATATATAAGTATCCTAATGATATGGGCTCAGCTAGACCCAATTGTGTGCAAGCAAATTCATATAATTAGTTATTGAGTGATTACTTTAAGACTCTATTTGATTTTTTTAATATTTATATGCAATTTGTTTTCAATAAAAAAGTAAATAATGAGTATTCATAATTAGATAAATTAATTAACTTACAAATCGCTATATCATTAGATAAATTTAATATAAAATTAGATTAAATTCATGTATAATAAAATTATAGCTTGAAATCTCAAGATTCTAGGATTTCCTCCATATAATTAAAATAAAATTGAGGGCAAGTTCATAACCTGCTCGAAAAGTACAATCGCTATTTCAAATTTCTGCCCATTACTAAGTATGAAAGTCATTGCAAAACTTAATTTTTTTAGGAATCATGATCTAAGAATAAAGAAAAGAGTTGTAGATTCTAAAATTCAAATTTTAAATCTATTATATACTATCTCTTAAAGATAACTAGTAAATAAATTGAATTAAACTTTGAGTTCAACTTGAATGGAACCTAAATTTAATGCTTAAATTAATTATCCAATTGAAGTCAAAAGTTTGGTTGTCATCAATTAAATTGAATGGTTAAATAATTAAATTGCATCAAAATTCAAAAGTAATAAATGTGATTTGATGCTTAAACCTAACTAACTATTCAAAAGCATTGCAATTAATTGTTGTATTGCGAACATGATCATGAACTCATGGTAATTAAAACGGGAGAATGAACTATTTAAATGTTTTGAAGAAATAGTACGTGATCATTGTTTAATTGCTAAAAAACTGATAAATATTTTTAAATTTATATTGTACGAATATTAATATATTAAAATTTATATAAATATAAAATATATTAAATATGAATATATATACTAAAATATTTTAGCAAACAAAACTTTGGGTGGACCTTATTATAAAATTTGTCCAACCTACAGAAAGAGAAACAACATCACATCTTTCAACAAGGATGCCAATAAATTTACAGTTCTTATAGTCATGCAGCTAATTCACTGACTCTTAACATCATTTCGCCAAGAAATGTCAATTTTTTATTATCCACCACGTTGGTTTTTGTTTTGAAATATATTGTAAACATCTAATTTTGTCCAAACTTTTTTGCAAGTATTTTGGGGCATCATCAAGGCTAAAGATGCTAAAGATGCCTTCTAAACTACACCTTCGACATAAAAGTATTTAGTATCCAAAAATACTAAATATCACAAAAAATTAAGCATATTCTTTCTGCGCAACTTTGATATATAAGTATCCTAGTGATATGGGTTCATCTAAACCCAATTGTGTGCAAGCAAATTCATATAATTAGTTATTGAGTGATTGCTTTAAGACTCTATTTGATATTGTGAATATCTATATACAATTTGTTCTCAATTAAAAAGTAAATAATGAGTAGTCATAAGTAGATAAATTAATCAACTTACAAATCTCTATATCGTTAGATAAATTTGACATAAAATTAGATTAAATTCATGCATAATAAAATTAAAGCTTGAAATCTCAAGATTCTAGGATTTCCTCCTTATAATTAAAATAAAATTGAGGGCAAGTTCATAACTTGCTCAAAAAGTACAATAGCTATTTTCAAAATATGGAAGCCATTGCAAAACTTAATTTTTTTAGGAACCCCAATCTTAGAATAAAAAAAAAAGAGTTGTAGATTCTAAAATTCGAATTTTAAATCTATTATATACTATCGCTTAAAGATAACTAGTAAAAAATTATATTAAACTTTGAGTTCAACTTGAATGAGACCTAACTTTAACGTTTAAATTAATTAGCCAATTGAAGTCAAAAGTCGGTTTTCATTAATTAAATTGAATGGCTAAATAATAAAATTGCATCAAAATTCAAAAGTAATAAATGTGATTTGATGCTTAAACCTAACTAATTTTTCAAAAGCATTGTAATTAATTGTTGAATTGTGAACACGATTATGAATTCATGGTAATAAAAAGGGGCGAATGAACTGTTTAAATGTTTTCAAGAAATAGTAGGTGATCATTGTTTAATTACTCAAAAACTGATAAATATTCTAAAATTTATAAAATATGAATATTAGTATTTTAAAAGTTATATAAATATAAAATATATTAAATGTGAATATTTATATATTAAAATATATTAGCAAACAAAACTTTGGGTGGACCTTACTATAAAATTTATCCAACCTACAGAAGAGAAACAACATCACAACTTTCATAAAGGATGCCGATAAATTTACTGTTCTTATAGTCATGTACCTAACTCACCAACTCCCAACATCATTTCGCCAGGGCATGTCAATTTTTTATTATCTACCACGTTGGATTTTGTTTTGGAATATATTATAGATATCTAATTTTGTCCAAACATTTATGCAGGTATTTTTGTGCAATATCAAGGTAAAGATGCTAAAGATGCCCTCTAAAGTATGCCTTCAACATAAAAGTATCATAGTATCCTAAAAGACTAAATATCATAAAAAAATAAACTTATTCTTACTGAGCAACTTTGATATATAAGTATCCTAATGATATAGGCTCAGCTAGACCCAATTATGTGCAAGCAAATTCGTATAATTAGTTATGGAGTGATTACTTTAGGACTCTATTTCATATTTTGAATATTTATATACAATTTGTTTTCAATTAAAAAGTAAATAATGAGTAGTCATAATTAGATAAATTAATTAACTTACAAATCTCTGTATCGTTAGATAAATTTAACATAAAATTAGATTAAAGTCATGCATAATAAAATTAGAGCTTGAAATCTCAAGATTCTAGGATTTCCTCCTTATAATTAAAATAAAATTAAGGGCAAGTTCATAACTTGCTCGAAAAGTACAATAGCTATTTCAAAAATACGGTAGTTGTTGTAAAACTTAATTTTTCAAGAATCGTGATCCAAGAATAAAGAAAAGAGTTATAGATTTTGAAATTCGAATTTTAAATCTCCTATATACTATCTCTTGAAGATAACTAGTAAATAAATTAAATTAAACTTTGAGTTCAACTTGAATGGAACCTAACTTTAACGCTTAAATTAATTAGCCGATTGAAGTCAAAAGTCTGGTTTTCATTAATTAAATTGAATGGCTAAATAATTAAATTGCATCAAAATTCAAAAGTAATAAATGTGATTTGATGCTTAAACCTAACAAATTTTTCAAAAACATTGTAATTAATTGTTGATTAAGAACATGATCATGAATTCATGGTAATTAAAATGGGAGAATGAACTGTTTAAATGTTTTGAAGAAATAGTATGTAATCATTGTTTGATTACTCAAAAACTTATAAATATTTTAAAATTTATAAAATACGAATATTAATATATTAAAATTTATATAAATATAAAATATCTTAAATATGAATATATATATAAAAATATATTAGCAAACAAAACTTTGGGTGGACCTTACTATAAAATTTGTCCAACCTATAGGAAGAGAAACAACATCACAACTTTCATGAAGGACGCTGGTAAATTTACAGTTCTTATAGTCATGTAGCTAACTCACGGACTCCCAACATCATTTCGGTAGGTCATGTCAATTTTTTATCATCCACCACGTTAGTTTTGTTTTGGAATTTATTGTAGACACCTAATTTTGTCCAAACTTTTTTGCAAGTATTTGAGGCATCATCAAGGCTAAAAATGCTAAAGATGCCCTCTAAAGTATACATTCGATATAAAAGCATGCTGGTATCGTAAAAGACTAAATATCATAAAAAATAAGCTTATTCATACTACGCAACTTTGATATATATAAGTATCCTAATGATATGGGCCCAGCTAGACTCGATTATGTGCAAGCAAATTCACATAATTAGTTATTGAGTGATTACTTTAGGACTCTATTTGATATTTTGATTATTTATATACAATTTGTTTTCAATTAAAAAGTAAATAATGAGTAGTCATAATTAGATAAATTAATTAACTTACAAATCTCGATATCATTAGATAATTTAACATAAAATTAGATTAAATTCATGCATAATAAAATTAAAGCTTGAAATCTCAAGAATCTAGGATTTCCTCCATATAATTAAAATAAAATTGAGGGCAAGTTCGTAACTTGCTCGAAAAGTACAATAGCTATTTTAAAAATACGGAAGTCATTGCAAAACTTAATTTTTTTAGGAATCGTGATCTAAGAATAAAGGAAAGAGTTGTAGACACTGAAATTCGAATTTTAAATTTATTATACACTATCTCTTGAAGATAACTAGTAGAAAAACTAAATTAAATTAAGTTCAACTTGAATGGAACCTAACTCTAATGCTTAAATTAATTAGCCAATTGAAGTCAAAAGTCTAGTTTTCATTAATTAAATTGAATTGCTAAATAATTAAATTGCATCAAAATTCAAAAGTAATAAATGTGATTTGATGCTTAAGCCTAACTAATATTTCAAAAGCATTGTAATTAATTGTTGAATTGCGAATATGATCATGAATTCATGGTAATTGAGAATGAACTGTTTAAATGTTTTGATAAAATATTAGGTGATCATTGTTTAATTACTCAAAAACTGATAAATATTCTAAAAGTTATATAATACGAATCTTAATATATTAAAATTTATATAAATATAAAATATATTAAATATGAATATATATATATTAAAATATATTAGCAAACAAAACTTTGGGTGGTCCTTACTATAAAATTTGTTAAACCTACAGAAAGAGAAACAACATCACAACTTTCACCAAGGATGCTGGTAAATTTACAGTTCTTATAGTTGTGTAGCTAATTCACTGACTCTCAACATCATTTCGCTAGTTCATGTCAATTTTTATTATCCATGACGTTGGTTTTTGTTTTAGAATATATTGTAGGCATCTAATTTTGTCCAAACTTTTTTGCAAGTATTTTTGGGCATCATCAAAGCTAAAGATGTCCTTTAAAGTATACATTCGACATAAAAGTATGCTAGTATCCTAAAAGACTAAATATCATAAAAAATAAATGTATTCTTACTGTGAAACTCTGATTTATAAGCATCCTAATGATATGGGGTTAGCTAAACCCAATTGTGTGCAAGCGAATTCGCATACATAGTTATTGAGTGATTACTTTAGGACTCTATTTGATATTTTCAATATTTATATACAATTTGTTTTCAATTAAAAAGTAAATACTGGTAGTCATAATTAGATAAATTAATTAACTTACAAATCTCTATATCGTTAGATAAATTTAACATAAAATTAGATTAAATTCATGCATAATAAAATTAAAGCTTGAAATCTTAAGATTCTAGGATTTTCTCCTTATAATTAAAACAAAATTGAGGGCAAGTTCGTAACTTGCTCAAAAAGTACAATAACTATTTCAAAAATACGAAAGTCGTTGCAAAACTTAATTTTTTTAGGAATCATGATCTAAAGAGTTGTAGATTCTGAAATTCAAATTTTAAATCTATTATATACTATCTCTTGAAGATAACTAGTAAATAAATTAAATTAAACTTTGAGTTCAACTTGAATGGAATCTAAATTTAACGCTTAAATTAATTACCCAATTGAAATCAAAAGTTTGGTTTACATTAATTAAATTGAATGGCTAAATAATTAAATTGCATCAAAATTCAAAAGTAATAAATGTGATTTGATCTTAAACCTAACTAATTTTTCAAAAGCATTATAATTAATTGTTGAATTGCGAACATGATAATGAATTGACGATAATTAAAATAGGAGAACAAACTGTTTAAATGTTTTAAAGAAATAGTAGGTGATCATTGTTTAATTACGCAAAAAATGATAAATATTTTAAAAGTTATATAAGATGAATATTAATATATTAAAATTTATATAAATATAAAATATATTAAATATGAATATATATTTATATATATTAAAATATATTAGCAAACAAAACTTTGGGTGGACCTTACTATAAAATTTGTCCAACCTACAGAAAGAGAAACAACATCACAACTTTCATGAAGGACACCGGTAAATTTACAGTTCTTATAGTCATGTAGCTAACTCACCAACTCCCAACATTATTTCGCCAGGTCATGTCAATTTTTTATTATCCACCACGTTGGTTTTTGTTTAGGAATATGTTGTTGGGAGTCGGTGGGTTAGCGATATGACTATAAGAACTGCAAATTTACCGGCATCCTTCATGAAAGTTGTGATGTTGTTTCTCTTTTTGTTGGTTAGACAAATTTTATAGTAATGTCCACCCAACGTTTTGTTTGCTAATATATTTTAATAAATATATATTCATATTTAATATATTTTATATTTATTTAAATTTTAATATATTAATATTCGTATTATATAACTTTTAAAATATTTATCAGTTTTTGAGCAATTAAATAATGATCACATACTATTTCTTCAAAACATTTAAACAGTTTGTTCTCCCACTTTAATTACCATGAATTCATTATCATGTTCGCAACTCAACAATTAATTACCATGCTTTTGAAAAATTAGTTAGGTTTAAGCATCAATCCACTTACTTTTGAATTTTTATGTAATTTAATTATTTATCCTTTCAATTTAATTAATGTAAACCAAACTTTTGACTTCAATCGGCTAAATAATTTAAGTGTTAAAGCTAGGTTCCATTCAAGTTGAGCTCAAAGTTTAATTCAATTTATTTACTAGTTATCTTTATGAGATAGTATATAATAAATTTAAAATTCAAATTTAGAATCTACAACTCTTTTCTTTATTCTAAGATCACGATTCCTAAAAAAATTAAGTTTTGCAATGACCTCCGTATTTACTATTTAGTAATGGGCAGAAATTTGAAATAGCTATTGTACTTTTCGAGCAAGTTACGAACTGGCTCTCAATTTAATTTTAATTATAAGGAGGAAATCCTAGAATTTTAAGATTTCAAGCTCTAATTTTAATATGCATTAATTTAATCTAATTTTATGTTAAATTTATCTAATGATATAGAGATTTGTAAGTTAATTAATTTATCTAATTATAACTACTCATTATTTATTTTTTAATTGAAAACAAATTGTATATAAATATTCAAAATATCAAATAGGATCTTAAAGTAATCACTCAATAACTAATTATATGAATTTGCTTGCACACAATTAGGTCTAGCTGAGCCCATATCACAAATTGCAGAAGTTACCCTCTAAAGTGTTCATGAACTCATTTTTAAAATTAAAAAAAAAATGCTAAAGATGCCCTTTAAAGTATACCTTCGACATAAAAGTATCATAGTATCCTAAAAAACTAAATATCATAAAAGAATAAACTTATTCTTGCAACTTTGATATATAAGTATCCTAATGATCACATACAACTTGGTTTTAATGTAAATTGCTAAAATGTTCTTAAGGCCTACTTTTGACATAGTAGTATCCTGATAATCTTAAAAGACTTGATAACTTCATAAAAGAATAAACCTATCCCTATTATGCACCTTCAACATAGAAGAATCCTGGAGATAAAAAAGGATTCGGCTCTAAAGTAACTTAATAAAATGTTCCTTAGGTGTGCCTTTGATGTAAAAGTATCCTAGTAACCCTAAAGGACTCCACATCATTATAGAAGCACAAACATATCCCTATCATGCACCTTCGACATGGAAATATCTCGGTGATCATAATAGACTCAGTTCTAAGACAAATTACTAAAATATCCCTAAGGTTTACCTTCGACGTGAAAGTACACCGATAACCCTATCATCATGAAATGATAGTCATTACCCTTAATGGGCAACTTTGATATCAAATATGACCTAAAATGAAAAAATTACTAATACGTCCATAATTTTCTCAAAATTTCATATTAGCCCCAAAATTGCTAAAAATGATAGAAATACTTCAAACATGTTCAAATATCCTAAATGGGTAATTTGATATTGAAAAGACCCATTAAAACCTAAGATGCAAAGGCTTACTAAATCAACTCTAACTTTTTTTAATTTTTTAAAATAGCCCCTAAATGAAATAAAATACAAAAACAAATATCGAACATATCAAAACTAACATGGAAAATTCACCAAAAATCATTAAAACCATTAGCCCAAGTACCTTTGGCCTTGGAACAATTTTTTAATTTTTGCAAACAAGTCTTTAAACCTTTTGGAATCGCAAATAGGCCCTTAAAAGGCTAAAAATGCATAGAACATACTCAGACATCTCAAAATATGCATGAAACACCTTTATGGGTCTCATCAAGCATGCAGCCAAGCTTGCATTGCCTTGGAAAAAATTTTGTAAATTTTGCAATTTGGTCCTTATAATTCCTAAAATTTCAAAATAGCACCAAAGTTCAAAATCCTCACCAAATAATCAATATGTGGTTCAAACAACTTGGAATCACCCATCTAAGGCCTTAAAAAAATTTGAAAATTTATTTTTAAGCCCCTGCAAGTTTCACATAAAACAAAATAGTCCAAAACGCCATAAAATCAAGCATAAAAATGCACCAAGGGCCATCATCATATCCATCCATCCTATATAAACATCAAAAAACAATTTTTCTCATCACATAATTCCATAAATATCAATAGAAATACATGTCCTAGTTTCTACCAAGCTTAAATATGCGTGAAATCATGACAAGTCATGAACATATCAACATAAATCAACATGAAAATGCCAAGGAAAATAGCAAAAATACATATACATATGAAAATGATATTATTTCCACCAACAAACACAAATTATCTTGATGAAAATTAATTTATAGGTAATATAAATCAAATATAACAACAAAATCTAGAAATTTGATCATGGCTTTCATGCTTGAACTTTCAACATGTCTGTGAGTGCAAGCACTCACAAAGCTCACTAAAACAAAGAATCATGCATGAAATCAACAAAAATCAAAGCTTTTACAATAGAAACTACCTTAAAAAGCTTAAAAGCTTAAGCAATTCTAATGTTCTTGATTTTTTTTGGTTATGGAAGCATTATGCTTTTTTCCATGAATCATCTTTCCCTTATTTATAGGGGAAGGATTCTGCCAATGGGTGTACAAAATCCCCTTGGCCAAATAGCCTTCTAATTTTTCTTTTATTTTTTTTATTTATTTTGTTAATTTTTATCTTTTATGATTTTTTTAGATCTTTTAATCAGATTTAATTAATTAATTTTTGCCATTTTATGTGAATCATCACATATTAGTCATCCACCTAATGGATAAGGCATAGGCTTAATATTAAGCTTCATAATGATTAAGATAATATTAATTGAATCCCGATTAAATTGATTCTCGTATGACTAGTTATCAACTTCCGAAATTAAATAAATATATACAAATTTTCAAAATTTTTGGAATAAATAAAATTATAATTGCAAATTTCATAAAAAAATAATGTGAAATGACTAAATTGTAAGAATTAAATGTTATATATTCAAGAAAAAATTTTATATGATAAATTTAATTACAAATTTAATCACTTGAAAAGTCTAATTAAACATTCATATGAAAATTTGTGACCTAAAAGAATTAATAAAAATTTTAGAGAGAGAAAAATCATTAGGCTTTGTTGTAAAATTAAAAAGGGCTTATTAGGCTATGGTGAAAATTCTAAATGGGCTTTTTAGAAAATTCCAAAATAAAATTGTTGGGCCTATAGAAAATAAAATGGGCTTGGCAAGCTTGTTAAGCTTGTTAAAAAATAAAATAAGCTTTTAGGTCCCATTAAGAAAATTACAAAAACTTAAGCCCATGAAAAATCTTTGGGCCATAAAAAAAATTAATAAAGTTTTCATATAAAAATTCAAAAAAAAATTTTAAAAAATTTATGGGAAAAAACAATTAAAAATTTTAAACTTATAAAATTTTATAAGAAAAATCCTTGTCAAAGAAAATATTCATTCAAAAAATAAAAAATTCATAAAATAAATTAGAGTTTCAAAAATTAAATTAATATAAATTTAATGAAAATATTTGAAAATTTTTAAAAATTCTAAACTTAGTAAAATCCTACCAAAAAACTTTACAAAGTAAAAAGTTAGGAAATTTCAAAATTACATTTAAACTTATAAAAAAGGATTGAATTACCCAAAATACTAATCAATAAAAATAAACAAAATAATAAGGATAACATTTGAAATCCAGAGCAAATTTTACCTCATGATATAAAATGCTAATACATATTCAAAATTTCGCTAGCTAGATATCACAGTATCATGAAAAATTCAAAATTAATAAATAAATATGACAATTTGATATCTCATTGTATAAAATGCCAATACAGATTTTTTATTGAATATTTTTTTATTTTTTGAAGTGCTTATCAGCATAAATATTATATGGGCAAAGATAAAAATTAGATACTCAAGGGCCGGGCTATCCATCCAAGCCCAAAGGCCCGCTCGATATTTGGGAGAGTTTGGACAAAAATATTAGACCCAAATAATAGGCTTGAACAAAAAATTATGCTCTATTAAAAAATGGGTTTTGTCTTGGGTTCAACTTTCGAAGCCCAAGCCCAACCCAGCCCGGCCCACTTTACTATTATATTATGTATATATTTATTTTATATTTTATGTATTATGTAATTTTTGTATTATAAATAATACATATATATAATATTATAGTATAAACTTTAAAAACTAAGTTAAATTGTTTATATTTATAGACTTAATAATATAATAAAAATTAAATTTTTTAAAAAAATATATTTTTAAAATTAAATTATAAACAAAATATAATATAGGCGGGCTTAAACAAGCTTAAACTTTCTATTTACAAATATCGACGGGTTTGGATAAATTTGAGGCCCATATTTCAGGCGGAGCCGAGATTGGGCAAGCAAACTTAATATTAATAATATTCTCAAGTCCAGCCCGGCCAGGCCCATGAGCAGGTCTAGTAAAAATTCACAATATTAGATTTTCAAAGTTTCACAGAAAAACCTCAAAAAATCCCTAAAGTTAGAAAATTTGATCATGACACCATGTGCAAAAACGAATTTCAAAATTTGATAAGAAAATATTTTAAAAATTAATTTTTCTCTTAAATATTCGTAATTTTTATTTAAGATTTACTCTTTACAACCTTTTAAACTACACTTTTTCCATCACTTGTATATACAGCCATCTAGGCATGACTAAATAGGTCTTAAAATTCCTAATTAACCTCAAGAAGGTCAACCCTCGTTAAGGCAGTCATTAAATTTTTTATTTTAGACATTTTGGATTATAAAAAAAAACCCAAATAAAATTAGATGTTTACAATTACTAGAAATATCTTTTTTTTCACCTGATAACGCCAAATAAAGTATCGGCTGAGGACCACCTCCCTTTTATATTTTTCTTTAATTCGGGTGCGTCTTTCCATAGTCGGGAAAGGGCACGTGGCAACACCGATGATCCAGTTGAAGGCATTATTGGATTAATTTGAAATTGAAAAGGCTTCATGAGTAGCTGCGAATTACCTTATAGCTTGTCAACTTGCTTATAGCTTGTCAACTTGTTTAAGTCATTCTCATCCATGTTCTTTAGGAAGCAGCTCCTCCTAGCTTAGTCCTTGGTATTCTTGTTGCGACGAGGGTTTCTAATCTTCTGGTTGGGAGTTAGGAATGCATTCTATGCATGCTATGAAGAGAGTTCCCAGCATATTGTAATCCCCACGTCGAGATTCCAAAAAAATGTTTTACTTTTGGCAAATGTTCTGAAGCCATTTATGGTATATTTCGAATTTGTTTCTTGATCAGTGGTAACTTGGTTAGTGTAGATGGAATTTCTAACATTTGGAGGTTACGAAAATGAGGTTCAAAGCTTATTTGATGTTCCCTACTGGTGGAGATTTAATTAATTGTCTCTCTAGTTGTAAATAAACGAAATTGCATGTTTTGTCTTCGTGTTCCATCATGTAATTTGTGTCGCTGCATTAATTTCATCAGTAGAACTTGCATTTGTTGCTTTACTCTTTAATGAATTGTTTAATATCTGATTATTTTCTGCATGCTTTAGGAAATGCTGCTAAGTATCTAACTTATTGGAGGCTTTGACTTAAAAGACTAGATTGTGTCCATTTCAGTCTGATGTGAGCATTCGATCGATTCGATTGGTTTAATTTTTCGACTTTACGAACTGAAATTTACAGGAGACTCATTGGTGGATATTTGATTATTACCCAGGACTTTAAAATCACTACTGCATTTTCTCATTCGAGGAGCGTCATTGACTTGAAATCATTCCAATGTAGTGGACAAAGATGCTTTGTTCTTTGGATGAGCAGATAACAATAGAATTGAATTATGGCGTTATATAGGTTTGTTTGCTCGATAATTTGGTGTATAATCCTATGTTTCTTTTTCTCTTCATTTTTCTTGAAATGCCCATATCTTACACATATTCAGGCATAGATCCAAGAATATGACCCTCCAAGATGTCTCTAAGAACACGGAAAAACTTGAAAAAAATTAAACAAATACTCTTGACGGACACATACCTGTATCCAATGCTAATACTTTAGTCTGAGTAACATAGTTATAATCTTAATTTTTGTTTTTATATTTTCTGTTTATGAATGGTCTTTCGAGTCGTATAGGCCTGGAATTATGGTATAGATTCTTTGTTGAAGAGTCATTAGATATCATGTCTAGACTCTGCCTAATATGACTAGGCCTATAGGGTCAAGCAAATTGGCTAAGTGATCCTTGAATCAACTTTTTTCCTTAAAGTATCCACATGTGATATCTAAGTTCGATGCATATTTGGACATGAATATAAGTATAATCTTCTAAATATTTAAAAAATTAGATATTAATATACCCATATCAAACACGTTTTTATATCTAACGTTTACTCTCGACTCCAATATCTGCATCTTTTAGTGCTGTCATCTAAACTTGGGTTTTACTTAATGATATGATTATCCAATCCTCTTGAACTTTGATCACAGGCAAGTATAACATCCAACACTTGGATTGACTTAACCAAACTTTGGAAAATATTTCAAGAGGCCTTAAGATACACTTGCTATTGAATATTAAAAAGCTTGGTTTGACAAAACATCAGCTTCAAAACCAGAATTAAACCTGTTGAAAATAAATAATATGATTTATATATATACACACATATATATAATACGGTTTCTATATCTATATAAACGAAAGGGTTTACAAGAAAATATTTTAACTTTAAAACCCCATTTTAAGAGCTCAATATTTACCCATGTTTGCACTAATTAGGAGACAAAAACAGAGAGA
>JBBYHK010504994.1:0-10885 GCA_038382065.1 Adansonia grandidieri | reverse complement strand
TTAATACAGTTGATTATAATATATGCATATAGTATTACATCATACCATATGCCGTACATATTATTTTAAATATCACATAATATTATAGCAATACATTACATAATATAATATATTAATACTATTGATAGCATTACAGCGTATAATACTATTGATATTACGTACATTTACTATCTTAATATTATATATTACAAAAGGAGGGATTTACTAACATTTACTGTAAAATTAAATAAATTTTACGCAATTCATAATTCTCTATACGATTTGAATTTGTTTAATCCGACTGTCATATTTTATATTCTATTTACATAAATCATGTACATCGAGGTTTGAGTAAATTAAAAATATTTAACTATTTGTTCGATGTAGAAAATTTAAATCATTAAATATATTGGAAAAAAAGTATTCTCGATTAATATGATAGAGATATCGGATCGATTTGAAACTTTACAAGCATGATGAGTACAATTATATTGTTAAAGCTAATGATTAGTTTGTTAAAATATTAACCTTATAAAAAGTTATGCAGTTGTGCAATACACAAGTGTAAGTCGATCTCTTCTCGTATCACAATATTATATTATATCAAATAATATTATATAATTATTAAAATATTTTATTTATATATAATATTATAATTAAATATTTGTATAAATATTATGTATTCTAATTATACATAATTATATAACTATTGATATTGTAATATATAATATGTTATATATTATAATATATAAAACGTTTAGTAATCATATATATAATATATATTATTACAATTATTTATATTATATAATTAATACATATATTAGATCATATACAATAAGCCTATAATATATTATAATATTATACATACAATAAAGATATAATATTTATATGATAAGTTTATTTGTGTCATTAGAGTGTAAAATCCTTAAAATTTAAAAGTATTTGACCTAATTAATTAATTTAATATTATAATTAATTTATTATATTTTATTTTGAAAACTGTTTTTTAAATTATTATATTTATATATTATATTAGTGGCTTATTGTGTCAAAATTTAAGACTTTTATTTGATAAAGTGTCTAATAATTAACCTAACAAGTCAGAATTTGATTCTTGCAGTGAGCATATATTTTATCTGCATATTATTCGAATCCGTATTATCCATTACCATCCTTGCTTAGAAGTTTACTTTGCCTTGTCGCAATCGAGAATTCTTACTGAGATAAACTGACTAATCAAGCTACGTAATGTTACTTGATACTTATTGCCAGGTTCCTTTTAGTTTTGTTCTGCTTAACTCATTCTACTAAAGGGATACAGAAATATTTCCCCGTTTGGTTGTTTATTTTCTTCATTTTTACAAGGAATTTTTTAGCTTTGTGTTAATCCATAATAAAGATAGGTAATTTACTGTTTCAGAAAATTGGCTTGAGTTTTCCGTTTTTAAATAATATTCTGTTGATGTTGGCAAATAATGGTACTCTTATAGTGCATTACTTCCCTGCAACTTTGTTTCAAACCTGATCCTGTTGTTCCTGCAGTGCAATCAATATCAGAGCCGGTGCTGCGCTCGTCATCGCCATCATCATTGCCAAAAACCACAGAAAAAATTTTGCCTATGAAACGACCTGATAATGGTGGCACGCGTGCCATCAAGAAAATTAACCTTCTTGTCAATCATTTTCTAGTTAAGTTTGATCCTGAGAAGATCATATGGCACTATGATTTTGATGTTAAGCA
Organism: Adansonia grandidieri; assembly: GCA_038382065.1. Taxonomy (NCBI): domain Eukaryota; kingdom Viridiplantae; phylum Streptophyta; class Magnoliopsida; order Malvales; family Malvaceae; genus Adansonia; species Adansonia grandidieri. The sequence goes on along the minus strand of JBBYHK010504994.1, from coordinate 9,165 downwards.
AATGGTGGATCCTAGCAAGAGACATCCAGCCAAACTAGCAAAGTCCTACTTGCCTCTAATACGGAGACAGATGTCCCTGAATGATCCTCGACGGTTTCCTCTGGAAATGACTGCATATGATGGTAACCAGAGCATATATAGTGCAGTGGAATTGCCCACTGGAGAATTTGGTGTGCGACTCTCTGAGTCTTCATATCTGGTGACACTAAAGCTTTTGAATAAGCTCCGGTTATCTCAGTTGAATGAATATCGTAGTAAGAAAGGTCCATCAGTTCCTCGTGGTCTATTACGAGGGATGGATTTTGTGATGAAGGAAACTCCTAGAAGACGTATGTTCTCATTGAATCATAGTTCCAACCCTATAAAACCTCATCAAGGAAGTGACCTTGGACGTGGCATCATTGCGTCTAATGAACCAAAACATAGTTTGAAGCCGACTTCTCAGGGTTTAGCTTTATGTCTGGACTACTCGGTGACACCTTTTCGAAAGTCGGTGCCTGTTATCGAGTACCTGGGGGAGCATATTGATTGCTTTAATATAAAGGAGTTTGGACGTTTCAAGGATGAAGTTGAATTAGCATTGAAGGGTTTGAAAGTTCATAAATCTTATTTTGACACCAACCGAAGACATACAATCACCGGATTGACTTCTAAGGATGCACAAGATATTTCGATTCGCATTGAAGGCCAAGAAGTCAGATTTGTAGATTACTTCAAGGAGAAGTATGGAATGGATATCAAGTACCAAGATATTCCCTGCTTGGACTTGGGGGGAAAACATGAAAGTCATTTGGTACCCATGGAATTATGTGTCTTAGCTGAAGGACAGAGATATCCAAAGGAGTTTCTAGATAGAGATGCTGAAAGGAAGTTGAAGAATTTGTCATTGGCTTCACCCGCCGTTAGACAGAGCATAATATGCGATATGGTGCGGGATGCAGATGGGCCTTGCGGGTAAGTACTATAAACTTCAACTTTCACTTGGATTCATTTGTGGAACATTCATTTTTGCATTGAAGTATAACTTGATTTTCTCATAATCAGTTGGAAAAGATTGGTAAACCTATTTACCATCAATTGCCTCATTGCTTAATGCTAAACATCTAAAGGTTATGGTGCACTTGGCTTATGTTTCTCTTCACTTTTTTCATTTCCTTTTTTAAGTAATGTTTGGTTTATGAATCTAATAACCCTTCTTATGATTTTTGACTGCACCTTGTTTAATGTTTGTGAAGAAGAGAATAAATTCTCAAGTTACTTATGAATTGCTGCAAAAAATTGATTAATCATTTTTTATGTATCTTTGACAATGTTTTAGATGATTGTGAATTGCCTTATTATCCTACATGTACTTGGGTTATTTACCTGTGACTTTATCTCTGTTTGGAATTGAAACCCTGCAATTCGCTACCTATTTGGAGTAAGAAGCAATATAACTTTCTAGAAATTTGAGGTGTGACTTTTGGGAATTAAAAAGACTTTCAATTGGCAAGCACCTCATTAATAGTACATTCGTAGCAATCTAATGTGTGAATCGTATAAGCTGGTTGACCACTATTGTGGATGGTATACAAACTTCATGCCTCTTCTAATTAGCGAATTTATGTATTTAACGAATATTTTTTACAACGGAAAAATGAACTTATACTTTTCAGCTGCCTAATAATATACGATATTCCTTGTTACTGGACTGAGACTTGGAATACCTAATTAATGAAAAACTGTGGTGTAAATGCTTTGATCATCAAGTTTTGAATGGATGCTTATATGTTTCACTATTTTCAGTAGTGAAGTAGTGCGAAATTTCGGAATGGAAGTAAGCATGGACATGACAAAAGTGGAAGGTCGTGTTCTTAGCCCTCCTGAGTTGAACGTTGGTGCTCCTGGAGGCACGAAGATGACAATAAAACTTAAATATGAGAAATGCCATTGGAGCCTTCTTGGTAAATGTGTGGCTGAAGGAAAAAAAATTGATCACTGGGCTGTCCTAGATTTCACATTGGCTGAGCCAGACAAATATAGATTCAGGCCTGAACCGTTCATTCAAAAGCTTATAAGCCAGTGCAATAATCTTGGGATCGATATGGGGGAGCCTCTCCATCATCAGATGGCTAGAATGGACACTTTAAATAGTGAGGATGTGCTTCAGGCGATGCTTGAGAAAATTCAGCGTCTATCTTATGACAAGGGAAAAGGGCGGCTTCAGCTTCTTCTTTGTGTGATGTCTAGACAGCGTCCTAGTTACAGTTCTCTTAAATTTGTTTCTGAGACAAAAGTTGGCATAATAACTCAATGTTGCCTTTCTGCTCGTACCAATGAAGTGACAGACCAGTACCTTTCGAATTTTGCTTTGAAGATTAATGCCAAGCTAGGAGGCCACAATGTGGAGATCATTGAACCTCTCCTCCACTTTAAAGGTGAAGGCCATGTTATGTTTGTGGGTGCTGATGTCAATCATCCTCGACCTGGTTTTAAGAATTCAACAAGTCCATCAATAGCAGCTGTTGTGGCTTCTATGAGCTGGCCTGCTCCTAATCGCTATGCAGCAAGAATTTGCCCACAAGATCCTAGGTCAGAGAAGATTAAGGACTTTGCGAAGATGTGTTTGGAGCTTGTGGAGTCTTATGTTAGGCTAAATAAGGTCAAGCCAGCCAAAATCATGATATGTCGCGATGGTGTTAGTGAAACCCAGTTTGATATGGTTCTTAATGAGGAGCTTTCTGGTGTCAAGAGAGCCTTTCAAGCAATGAATTACTTCCCAACCATCACAGTTATTGTAGCCCAGAAAAGACACGAAACACGTTTCTTTCAAGTGATAAAAAATGATGGAGGTTCCACTACCGTTGGCAATCCGCCTCCAGGAACGGTTATTGACACAACCGTTGTTGATCATTCTGGGTTTCATTTCCATCTTTGTAGTCAGTATGCTAGCATTGGGACTAGCAAATCAACACAGTATCGTGTCCTCTGGGACGAGCATGGGTTTACTAGTGACCATATCCAGCAGCTTATACACAGCATGTGCTTCACTTTTGCGCGGTGCAACAAGTCTGTCTTCTTGATCCCACCAGTCTACTATGCTGACCTTGCTGCATATAGAGGTCGGCTTTACCAGGAGGTATTGGACCGACAGTCTCAAGCTTCATCCAGATCCCCTTCATCTTCTTCAGCAGCACCATCACAACTATCAACAGCTGCATTTGACAAGAGCTCCCACAGGGTCCATCCTGACCTGCAGGATTCAATGTTTTTCATCTGAAAAAGGGGTCTTAAAACTTCCCCCACGATAAATTCCTTGCCTGACCAGCCTAGCTAAGGAGTTTGTGCGTGAATCTAATTGCCCGATCCGTTCAGCACGTCCTCCAAGTCGTCACGGTTTATGCAGGCCATAGAGTTTAGACCTTAGAGGATATATCTGTTGTTATGATGTGACTTTATGTTTGTTTAATCTACAAAAATATGTATCTGAAACCTAGTTATTTGATTGAAGTCTTATGCACAGCTATTTCTGGGCATGTTCCTCTTCCCAGGTTAGGTTAGCGTTTACGTGGGGATTGAGTCAAGATGCCTAGAATATTATTATGACACTATATTCTATATTAATAAATAAAGAGGTTTGATGTGTGAGTTTGATCACTTATTGTCTTTTGATTTTGGGCCTCTATCTTATGGTTATTATAGCTACAATATTATTTAATAATTGTTATTTTGTCTGTATGATGCCAGGATATATGAAAGCAATACATATACTATATAACATATATTATTTCTATTAAAAAGTTGCATACTAATTACATAACCTTAAACTGCTGATTTATTCTGTTGTTAAGCCAAACTTCGAAAGACCCTTCCCACTCTTCTACCGAATTTTTTAAATATATGAAAATTTCATAAAAAAATTAAATATATTTTTTAAATATATATTTGATAATCATTCTAATTTCAAATAGCATATAACTTTAAAGTCAAGGTGTGAGGATTTCATAATCTTTTAAATGATTAAATTGTTTTTTAACTCATTTTGTTATCTATACGAAGAATTGACTTAATTTTTCTTAATGTATAAAATAAAGTAATTTATTTATTTCCAATGGTCATAAATGAGATTTTAATTTTCTCCGAGTTCCGTATTAATTGTTACGATCTTAAATGAGTTTTTGAGCGTTTGTTAAGTAAGTTAGACTTGGGCTTGGTATTATGGGCTGAGTTATTTTATTATTTGTTAGTCAGCGCACCAGTGGCATGATTGTAATTTTATCCTTTTTAAAATTCTTAATTTACAAAGACCTTAATGCCTGTTTAATTAAAAAAGATATTATGTGCTTGAGGCCCTCAAATTTATAGTCTCTAAAAGTGATAGCAATATCATATTATCTAAACTTATATTCAATTAACAAGACGACTTAATTATAACAAATGTAGTTGGTTGAAGTTTCACTTAAATTGAAATTTGACATAATCATAAAATTAGGTAAATTTTTAATTTATTTTTTAAATAAATAATAAATTAGAAAAGATTGGTACTTTTTTAAATAAAAAAATTAAAAAAGGTTATTTTTCATGTAAAACGTGGGTAGTTTTTTAGTAAAAAAATAAGTATTTTTTGAAGTAAAAAAATTTAGTTATTATTTAAAGAAAAATTACGCAAAAGTCACTAATTTCATATTTATTTTAATAACTTTATATAGGTTTTTATCATTTCTCGTTAAGTGGATGTAACTTAACTTATTTATATCAAATGAAACAATTAAATAGTATGATAAATTTTAAAGCCCAAACTTCATAATCTAGAACTCATGATATTCACTTTTTTGGCTTAGCTTAACTGAGAGATGGGCAATCAATTATGAATTTTACTTTCAATTTTCATCGTGACTCCATTTATTCACCATCTCATGCATTACAAATATCAACTGAAATGGAATGAATTTTTTTTTTTTTTTTTATAACGGTGTAGAATATTTGTTCTTCCATTACCGATTACTTGGAAGTTTGATCTTCCCTTCTTAGATCTCACCCAATGAAAAGAATATAACCATTCGTAAGAATTCGTATGGAATCACTTCGTGAAAAATACATTTCTAGAGGCATAAACGTCACGACGAGGTCGCCATATCATAGGCCGACCAGCTCTTTCTCGTATCACGTAACTCTCTAAAATCTTCTTCTTCATATTCCTTCTTTTATTCTAGTCCTTTTCATTTAGCACAATCTCATGAATCTCTAAGAAACAACTTTTGGGTCTTCCACTTTTAGGGGTAAAGAAACGAGGAAAGAATCAGTTCTTTGCCTTGGGCTCCAAGTCATGATATTTTTTAAAGAACTTCATTCTTTCGCTGTTTATTAACCTTTTTTCCCCGTAGTCTTTGCTTAGCGCGTTGGGTTGTACGGAATCAACTGTAAAATCCTTGTAGACCAAGAGAGTAAAACAGAGGGTGACGCTCCCTCGTCACTATATGAGAGTCTCAACTCTCACCCTTTCGCAGCACAAGTTAAACACATCAGCTTTAGCTTTCTGTTCCCGAAACAACGTATACGGTTTAGAGAGATCAAAGTATTCACTTTGTTTTTTTCAAGTCTGTTTCTTGTGTTATTGTGATGGGGAGAGAAGGGTTTAGGGGAAGAGGTCGTGGGTGTGGCGTTGTTGGAGGCAGAGGCAGCGGCATGAATGCTCAGCAGGAGCAGCAGGAAGAGTATCAAACCAGGGTTGAGGCCGAGGTCAGGTGGATCCAATCCAAAGTGAAATCCTGCAAGCTCCTGCGGAATCCAGCCGAGGCGGTTCGACGTCTGCTAGAGTTTGGGGGCCTGGGGCTGGTCCTTCTTTTGATCAAGTTCTGTCAAGTAAAACACACAAAGCTTCTTCTAGTTCTTCTTCTCCAAATGTTGTTCCTGGTACGAGCTTTTGACTTCATTTTTTTACCTTTTTATTTTTGGGTCATCTATTGCTTACGAGTATAAAATATGGGTAATGGGCTGTGCCTCTTAGGAGTTTGCTTTGCCTTGTTGCAATCGAGAATTCTTAATGAGATAAACTGACTAATCAAGTTTCGTGATGTTAATTTATACTTATACCAAGTTCTTTCTAGTTTTGTTTTGCTCAGCTTAATCTACTAAAGGGATAGAGTAATATTCCCCTGCTTAGTTGTTTTTTTCTTCATATTTACAAGGAATTTTCTAGCTCTGTTTCTTTCTAATAACGTACCGTTTCCGAAAATTGTCTCTAGTTTTTTTTTGGTAGTTTTTTAATAATATTCTATTGATGTTGCCAAATAATAGTGTGCTTATAGTACCTTACTTTCCTGCAACTTATTTTCAAAACTTTCACCTTCCCAGATACTGTTGTTCCGGCAATGCAATCACTGACTATATCAGAGCCGGTGCTGCCTTCATCGTTGTCGTCATCATTGCCAGAAACTACAGAAAAAATTTTGCCTATGAAACGACCTGATAATGGTGGGACGCTTGCCATCAAGAAAACTAGCCTTCTTGTCAATCATTTTCTTGTTAAGTTTGATCCTGAGAAGATAATATGGCACTATGATGTTGACGTTAAGCCAAAGGTGGATCCTAGCAAGGGACATCCAGTCAAAATAGCAAAGTCTGACTGGCCTCTAATATGGAGACAGATGTCCCTGAATGATCCTAACCAGTTTCCTTTGGAAATGACTGCATATGATGGTAAAAAGATCATCTTTAGCGTAGTAGAATTACCTAGCGGAGAATTTATTGCGCAACTCTCTTGAGTCTTCATATCTAGTGACACTAAAGCTTGTGAATGAGCTCCGGGTTTCTCCGTTGAATGATTATCTTTGCGAGAAATGGTCGTCAGCTCCTCGTGATATGTTACAAGGGATGGATTTGGCAATGAAGGAAAATCTTAAAAGACGTACGTTCCTGTTGTCTCATAGTTTCCATCCTATAAATTTTTATCAAGGGGCTGACCTAGGACATGGTATCATTGCGTCTATAGATCCTAAACATAGTTTCAAGCTGACTTCTCAGGGTGATGCTTTCTGTCTGGACTTCTCAGTGATGCCAGTTCGAAAGTCAATGCTTGTTATTGGGTACCTGGGGGAGCAGATTGATGGCTTTAATATAAAAGAGTTTGGACATTTCAAGGATGAAGTTGAATTAGCATTGAATGGATTGAAAGTTTACAAATCTCATCTCGACACCAACCGAAGACGTACAATTGCCGGATTTACTTCTAAGGATGCACAAGATAATTTCATTTTGCATTGAAGACCGGCAAGTCAGATTTGTAGATTACTTCAAGGAGAAGTATGGCATGGAGATCAAGTACTAAGATATTCCCTGCTTGGAATTGGGGGGGAAAATGGAAGTCATTTGGTACCCATGGAATTATGTGTCTTGGCTGAAGGACAGAGATATCCAAAGGAGTTTCTAGACAGAGATGGTGCAAGGAAGTTGAAGAATTTGTCATTGGTTTCACCCACCGTTAGACAAAACATAATATGCGATGTGGTGCGGGATGCATTTGGGCCTTGCGAGTAAGTCTTCATAAACTTCAACTTTCACTTGGATTTGTTTTTGGAACATTCATTTTTGCATTCAGGTATAACTTGGTTTCCTCATAATCATTTGGAAGAGATTGGTAAACTTACTTACCCTCTATTGCTTCATTGATTAATACTAAAAATCGAAGATATGGTGCACTTGGCTTATGTTTTTACTCACTTTTTTCCTTTTCTTATTTAAGTAACGTTTAGTTTATGAATCTAAAAACCTTTTTTATGTTGTGCACCTTTTATTTTATTTTTTTGGGCAAGTGAACCTTGTTTAATGTTTGTGAAAAAGAGAACAAATTCTCAAGTTACTTATGAATGGCTACAAAATTGATTAACCAACCATTATTGATGTATCTTTGAAAATTTTTAGATGATATGTGAATTGCTTTATTATGCCAATCGTTTTCGGGTTATTTCCAGGTGACTTCATCCTTGTCCTGCAATTGAAACCCCTGTAATTTTGCTATCTATTTGGAGTAAGAACCAATATAACTTTCTGGCAATATTTAGGTGTGACTTTTGGGAATTAAAAGTAGTTTCAAGTGGCAAGCACCTCATTAATAATATATTCTTCGCAATCTGACTACCATTAGTTCTCTGGTATGCAAACTTCATCCCTCTTCTACTTACCGAATTTGAGTATCTAAGGACTACTTTTACAATTGAAATATGAACTTATTCTTTTCTGCTGTCTAATAATATACGATATTCCACGCTGTACTGGACTGAGACTTGGAATATCTGATTAGTAAAACAATGTGATGTAAATGCTTTGTTCATCTAGTTTTATCCATGTACTTATGTGTTTCACCATTTGCAGTGGAGAAGTGCTGTAAAATTTTGGAATGGAAGTAAGCACGGACATGGCAAAAGTGGAAAGTGGTGTTCTTAGCCCACCTGAGTTGAAAGTTGGTGCTCCTGGAGATACGAAGATGAAAATAAAGGTTGATAATGTAAAGTGCCATTGGAACCTTGTTGGTAGATGTGTGGTTGAAAGATCAGTATCTCGCTAATCTTGCTTTGAAGATTAATGCCAAGCTTGGAGGCCACAATGTTGCGATCATTGAACCTCTCCTCCACTTTAAAGGTAAAGGCCATGTTATGTTTGTGGGTGCTGATGTCATTCATCCTCGACCTGGTTTCAAGACTCAACAACTCCATCAATAGCAGCTGTTGTGGCTTCTATGAGCTGGCCTGCTCCTAATCGCTATGTAGCGAGAATTTGCCCACAAGATCCTAAGTCGGAGAATATTAAGGACTTTGGGAAGATGTGTTTGGAGCTTATTGAGTCTTATGTTAAGATAAATAAGGTCAAGCCAGCCAAAATCGTGATATTTCGTGATGGTGTTGGTGAAACCCAGTTTGGTATGGTTCTTAATGAGGAGCTTATTGTGTCAAGAGAGCCCTTCAAGAAATGAATTACGTCCCAACCATCACAGTTATTGTAGCCCAGAAAAGACACAACAAACGTTTCTTTCAAGAGAAAAAAAAAGATGGAGGTACCATTACCGTTGTCAATCCGCCTCCAGGAATGGTTATTGACTCGACTGTTGTTGATCCTTCCGGGTTTCATTTCCATCTTTTTAGTCAGTATGGTAGCATTGGGACCAGCAAGTCAACACAATATCAAGTCCTG
>JBBYHK010504972.1:0-13974 GCA_038382065.1 Adansonia grandidieri | reverse complement strand
CATAATTTAAGAATGATTTATGCATAAAGGGTTAATTTTGATAAACTTCATGTCATGAGTCATTAAGAAGCTCTATTACATGACTAAATTATATGCATATCCTTAGGGGGAGCATTTAAAGCTTACTTATAAAATATAATGCCATAAACATGCATTAGTAAGTTCTTAAGTCTCTTTAATACATAATATTCAACTATGCTTGCGTGAGACTTAGGATGTTTGATTATTTGTAAGTTCATGATTTATGGCTCAAGCAAGTTGGTAAACATTGGAAATACTTTTTAAACATGTGCTTATGGTTTAAATGAAAAATCCCTTAATTGCATATTGTCATACTTTATGTGACCAAACATGCCAATTCATTGAAACTTGATTTTAAAAGTCATTTTAATCCAAACTTTAATTATTCATATGAGTTTTAAATGCTTAAATTCAAAAGTTTGCATTAGAATATAAAATCATGGATTTCGGAATGCCAATTTGCATATTTTTCTAAGCATTTTTCAAAAAACTCAAGGCATGTATCAATACTTAGAGTCTTGTATTAATACAATGAACCAAAAAAATAAAACCCAAAAAAACCTAGCTTGAATCGATACAATGAACATTGTATCGATACAACTAGTGAATGATAACTAATTTCGTGTTTTTTTTTTTTTTGCAAAATTGGTCTCCTTAAAGAGTTTCACTTAAAATCCTTCAATTTTATGATTTCTAAATCTTGATAAACATCGTTTCATAACTCATCACATGCTTAAACATCATAATTAATTCATTGATGAGTGTTTCACAAATCAAATGCATTAAGTGCTCATATTACCTCATAATGCTCAAAAATACAAATTTTTCTATACAACATTATTTTTTTTATTTATTGGTACCATATATGCTTCATGTTCTTCATTCATCAATATTTGGTATCACTTATTTTAAATGTCATTAAGCTCATTGAACATCTTTCATTCCTAACAAAACCTAAGCTTGTTAGATATTCTTTTATAATTAAAATCTTGGTACCTCTAATGCTTATCTTTTGCCAAGAGTGTTTTTAAGTTTTGCAAGGTACATGGAGACAAATCCATCCTTGAAAGATGAACACTTACATAGCAAAAGGAAGCAAATTAAGCATACAACCTCATCAAATCAAACTATAACCATCAAGGAATGCTCAAACACTAAAAATGATGATCCTCCAAGTTACAATGAGCATATCATCAAAGTTTGGTAAAGTTGAGGTAATCATCAAACAAATGCTGTTAAATTCTTTTTCTTTAGCATTATGTTGGGTGACATCCATAAGTCAATTATATATAATTGGTATTCTAATATGTAATGTATGCTTAAAATGTTTGCTTTTAATGAATCTTTGAACATGTCTAAGTGCATAATTCTCATATTTAAGCATGTTCTTTAATTGAATATTCGCTAAAATGATTTTATTGACATATCATAAATGAGCAAATGATTTTCTAACCTATGGAAGTTTGTTACATTTTTCTTAAAAATTTTTTTTTACCTTTCATACGACATCTATTGTAATGTGCACGTGTACTAAAAAATAAAAAATTTGTATCTATTGTGCACCAAAACACCAATTGGATCAATAATTCTTAAAATCCTTTAAACAATTGGTATGTTCTATCTCTTAAATGTGTTTAAATGACTACAAAAGAATACAAAAATTGAATGAACTACATTTTAGGACTTAATTGCATATATTTTCTCAATAATTGGTAAACATGTTCTTAAATGTTTCATATACCTTCTAGAATTCTTGTTAAAATTAAACCTTTAGCTTTGAATTACTTTGCTTTCACCTTTTTGATATTCCAAAAAAAGGAAGAATTTTAGGAGTTAATTTGCTTGCTTGGGTCAATTTGCTTGCTTGTACTTCATTTATATATATATATATGTGCTTATGCTAGCAAATAAGAGGATTTCACATGTGTTTACATTATTTATATTATTGAAATCCTTAATATTGTGTGTTGGTATTCTTGAAGCCAAATATGAAGAAAAATGCCATTGCCAAGTGTTTCAAAACCTTTTTATGAAATTTTCAAAAGTTCATTTCATAATACTTTTAAAAAAGAGGAGTTTTATTGAAAATATTTAAATGACAAAGGGGAAGTTTTACAAGCAAATTCACCTTAAATTTTGTCACATCAAAAAAGAAGAAATTGTTAGCTATATTAGCTTTGAATTAATCTTAGTTTTAATATAAATAAAATTTAAGCTTAATTAACTTGTGTTTAATTATTTTTAAGATTAGTATTTTTTCATAAAATATTTTGTAAACACTTTGATAAATACTAGAAAGTGTTTTAACTCTTTCAAGCACTCAAAAATATATTCTTAATACATATTTTTATATAAAATACTTTTGAGATAAGTTTTACATGTTTTAAAATCATGAAAAACCTTTAAAATTGATTTTCATGTGTATGTATCGATACACTGTGTATGTATCGATACAATACTTGGCCATAGCTAAATAACCTTAAAATGCAAAAATCACTCTTCATGTATCGAGATAGAGCATTCTGTATCGATCCAAGACTGTTCATGTATCGAGACAGATCTTTCTGTATCGATACAGGACCGTTTAATGGTCATATTTCGGACCGTTAAACATAATGTATCGATACCCACTTAATTGTATCAATACAGAGGCATGAAGAACAACGTGAAATGACATTTTGAAGGCTCCAACGACTATATTCCTTCACAAAATGTTCCCAACAACTAGAATCATGATCAAGGCTATAAATAAGCCACTCCAACATCTTTAACAAGAAGAAGAACAAAGAGATTGTGCTTAGAGTCATATTTTTCATTTTCTCCATCATTTTTGCTAAGTAGTTTATCTTTGTATAAGATTAATTTTTTTTTTTATTCTTCATTTTGTATCTTTAGATACATATTTCCTTTGAGCCAAAATTCTTGTAAACACCTAACTTTTAGCGGTTTTATTTGTTTACACCCAAATCCTTGTAACAAGGGGAGGTTACTACTTAGCCATTGAAAAGTAGAGAAGGTTTCTACTTAGCCTTCAAAAATAGTGAGAAAAGGTTCTATCTTAGCCACAAAAGATAGGAGGTAGAGGTTTCTATCTTAGCCTTGAAAGATAGAGAGTGTAAAGGTTATACCTTGTCCTTGAAAGGTAAACAATTCAAGTTGGTGAATTGTGAAAATCTGAGGCATGTGAGGTCGAGGTAAAAGACGTAGGCAATTAAAGCCGAACCTCTATAAATCATCGAGTTTGCTTCTTCTTTCCCTTTTCTTTTATTGTTGATTTCTATTCACTAGCTTGCACTCTAAAGTTTATTATTTAGATTTCTCAAGTTTATTTATCAAAGTTTTAATTTACTAAAACCACTAAAAGGTCTAACACCTTTGGATCATTTCGGATAGGGGAGTTACAATTTTTTGAATTAAGGCTCTTTGAAACCCCTAAAATCGACAATTTACATTCTATTTAGGGCTATTTCAACCCACAAGTTTCTAAAAATTTTTAAAATATTTTTCCTAAAAGGTTTATGAAATTTCCTTTTCGAAGAAGTACCATTTGCAATTTAACAATTTTGTATGAGTCGAAATGATTTTTCAAAGTTACCTATACCTTTTCCTCACACTTGCTATTAACATCGCATTAGACCCAACTTCAAAAGTTATTTCCATCCGGTAAGTGATTTTCTAAAATTTTTGAAATATTTTTATATTAACCCTTATCGAGTCACATTTCCTATGGTACCTCACATGACCCATGGAACCTCTAAGTTTGCCTAGAATAAAATCAAAGAAAAAGGGCAACGCGACGTTATCCTCTGTTTTCAACATTTGTCATAATTAGTTGATTTCTCTAAATCCCACTCCAAGGCACTCGGATGCCTCCTCATGATCCCAATCCACTCTTTCGAGTCAAAATATATGCATCAATCCCATAGGTTCAACTTAAGGAATGAGCCTTTTCCAAATTTCATTTCTTCTATCTGGTCAAATTTCTCATTTTATAAATAAAAAATTACCTATTTTGTCAAAAATTATCAAAATGTCACCTTGCTCAAAAATTAGCAAACTTTCATCAATTTAAGCCATTTAAACCCATCTTTCCAAAAATCATCAAAATTTTCATCTATGAGAACACTCCAACCCTATTTTTCAAAGGGATACTTCAACCTCATTTTTCAAAATTTGACAAAAAAAAAAATCAAATTTTCTCTTCCCGAAACCTCTCCAAACGTTTGCAAAATTTAAATTCGATTTTCACACCTCAATTAATCAATGGATCCAAACGCATCTCAAAATTGTCGACTTAGCTATTTCTAAATAACCGATGACAATTATAAAATATATTTAAATCATCCCCTTTTTTTGTGTAATTTATTTTTGTGGTGTTTAACCTACATTCATATTTTCCTATTGTTTTCAAAAATCATAAAGGCAATGCTTCATGTCAGTTTCCCTTCAATGCTTGATACGAAGTATCCTGTTTTCAAAAAAATTTGAAGCTCATTTTCATCATAAATTTTTATATTTCCCACATTTCCAAGATGCATACGGGACTAAAATTTTTCTTAAAACCTAGATTTTTTTTTTGTACAAATTCATGCATAAAATAAGGATTATATTGAAATAATGACAAGTCAAAATCGAGAAAACCAAAACTAAATTAAGACATGACTAGAAGGTACCAATTTCGAACATCGCATGAAGCTTCGTACCTCCTTACGCATAACCAACTTTCAAATCCAATCTCAAATCTCTGAACCTCATTGACCTTGAAACCGATATTTTGAGTTTCATAACTCGAAATATTGTTTTTAATAGGCATCCAATCACGCCTAGCCTAAATGATCGATGGCGACTCCAAATGTTAGCCACTTCGTAATGACCATCTAAAAACAGTTAGATAAGTGATTCGTCAAACGATCCCCTTCGAAGTTACGAAGGAAAAGTCCCAATTCAAAAGGACACTTTCATGTCAAGAGTTTTATCTTTTCCCATGCACCAACATTTTTAACTCACGTGTGCATTCCTACTCTGCGAGGATTTTCAAGGGCTCGTTGCAACACTACCTCTTGACAAGAACTTTTACACGAAAAAAACCATAAACTTACACAAATTTCTAACTATTAAATTTCTAATGGTCATTATTTATAGGTCATTAGAAATAGTTGACTACATAAAATTAAAATGTAAATACTTAAACTTTCAACATCCAAAAGCACATAAACTGCAATAATTGTTTGGAACATGTCAAATGAGAATTATTTTATTTATTTGATAAAATAGAAAGAAAAAAAAAAGCCCTATTAACCATTTAACTAAGTAAAATTGAACTTATACATGCTAGGAGTGCTTGCTTGTTGAAGTTGAAGGAACTTGTACATATAAAGTGCTTGCCTACCAGAAGTTGAAAAAAAAAAAAACATGCATTTAAAGGTAGGCAAACAACAAAACCAACCCATAAAACATCTTTACTTGAAGCAATCAATGAAAAAAAATAAAGGAAAGATAACTCAATGAACCAGCATGACAGCTTGAAAACCTTCAGGCTAAAGAAAGCAACAAAATTGATTATATATACACTTTATAAAGACATAACAAGGTTTATCCATCACGAATATTTCATACACAGCATCTGGAAAGAAACCACTTTGATGTGTAAATGATGTGGCATTTACTATCCGAAGAAGAACAAGGCTTCCTTTAAGAATGCCCTTAGGTAATTTGTACCCATCATCTTGAAAAAAATGAGTGAACTTGTAACAAGGAAATCAAAAATTTTTATGCAGGGAAAGAAAAGGGGCATTGTGACCATAAGCTCAAAAGACCAAAAGACAAGAAATCAAATTTTATACTTAATGCATATTTTATGCAATCTCCTTCCCATAACAAAAAAATATGAATAGTAAATAGATTATTCAAAACCAACAGCACTTTGACTTAATCTGCATTAGCAACTAGTAAGAGCTTTAGGTTAGGTTACATTTTACTCAAAGAAAATGTAGCATATTGAACCTTTTGGAACTTGGGAGATTTAGGTTACACATAGTCAAACTAGTAAATAATATTATAAACTTGTCTCAGTATTCAACATCAAAGTTAGATCATAGCATTCAGGTGTGAATCGTGATGATGTTGCCAGTATCCCAGCATTATTAATCAAGAGCTGCATAGAAGAATGCATTTTGCAATCCAAAAGTGAGCTTTTAAAATTCAAACTTGATTGGATTGACAACAGGTCAACCTCAAAACCTTTGACATAGGCATCCTCATTTTGGGTTTTTATCTTTATCGTAATCTATAAACAATCAGAATTAAAAAAAAAATGATAAAGAGCATTATAAAATTAGAGGCCACATATAACAATAAACTTATTATGTATATAAGTAACAAAGACACCCCTGTCAAATTAGGTTTTAAATAAGTATCTAGTCACATTCCAGTTCCCATTCCTCGTATCGAATCGATCGATATTCCAAGTAACAATGATCTTGACTAATTGATAACTTGTGGTTAAAATAATTCAGAATAAAATTATATAAGGAAACAGAAAGAGAAAAAGAAAACAAAAAGAGAATAAAAATGCAACAAGCATTAACAAACATAGTATAGAATAGATGTATAAAATACCTTTGTTTAGATGAAAAGCTTTTTTATTCATCCAAAGCAGCAAAGCTAATCCATTGAATAGAATGAGGCCATGATAGCATGTAATTGTTGTTTCAATGATTCAAATGATATCGTTGCTGAGCCAACTGGTACATTCAGATTGCAGCTTTATGGTTTCTTTGGATAATCCTATAATTTCACTAAAATAATGGTTTTATACCAATTTCATTGGCAATAGTTGAAAGCCAACTGGACTCTATCTCCAAGCCTCACAAAGTCAAATCTAACTTAATCTTTTGGAACATTTTTACTATCCTGCTTCAAAAAAGTTTCTTGTAATAATTTGATGATATATGAGAATTATTATTATTATTTATATGCACAAACTATAGATGAAAGTATTTTCTAAATTGGGACTATTCATCAAGTCTCACAATTTGATGACATAACAACGTAAATGAAGGCGATTCATAAATCCTCCGAATTCAAAATACAAGTATCAGTTTTCGGTATTTAGATAGCATAAAGACAAGAACCTAGGAGGAATACAGAAGAAAAAAAATAATGCAAAGACAAGCAGAGACACAACAACATGCACACAATAGAAGAAATACAGCTACCAGTCTACCACCTTTTGAAAGCCAACATTGTAATGCAACCCTATCCTATATATTCACTGAACAATACTGGAGTAGCAACTTCTATCACAACTAATAGTGTATACCATATCCAAGGATATTTGATATGCTAAAAGTTCATGTGTATTGCTATTACATTTTACTTTTCTTTTCTCTTTGTTTTAGACATATGCAAAGCTGCATGACTAACAATGAACTACCTCAACCATCTATCATTATAAATTCACAAGTGTAGCAATGAAAATAAGGAAACAGATTAAGACAAGAGCTGCATATATTAAAGGCACTAAACTAACCGTTTCTATAATGGCTCGCGATAGATTCTCATATAGTGGTTGTGAACTGCCACTTATAGGACCTACATTCATGGCATAACAATAGACCAGAAAACATATGTAGAAAGATGTGAGAGCCACTACCGTAAAGAGTGATCGAGAGGGACAACGTGGACTTGGTATTCAGCATCCTTGACGACATTGTGTCCTGTATTTCGTTGAACTATGTTCAATTTTTTTTTTTTTTTTGTCTTTCTAAACCCACATATTGATGAAGGATCTCTCACTGTTAGCAAGGAATTAATCAATCTTCTATTTAATTTAGTGAAAATCAAATCTAGCATATTAAAATTACAAGACAACAGTGGAACCCTAGAAATTATTCACATCCTAAATCAATAAGAAATGACGCAAAAATCAAATCAAACTTACAAAGAAATCATAAAGAAGAAATAAAGAATATAAGTCATGGAGATGAGTAGAACCATGTAAGTTTGGAAAGGTAACAGGAAATGGAGAATGTGATCTCTGATTAAATTTCAAAACTGTAAATTGAAGGAGAAATAGAAGAGAATTTCCAAGCAACTCCACTTCATCGCTAAAGGGGATCATTTCGAGCGAGAGCAACAAAGCAATTGCTGAACAATCAAGTAAATCAGAACCAATAAGGAAGAAATCAAAGTTCTTCTGACCTGAAACGGGGAGCAATTTGGGGGTGATAGTTGGAGAGAACAAAAAATAATTCCTTCGTTGTTTTTGCAAATAAGAGTGAACTATGTTTGGGGGGATTTTCTAATTAACAATTTCAAATAATAAAAATTAGTTTATTTTTATGAAATTAAATTAGTTAATTAATTAATTATTTTCATTATAAGTGCATGTCAATACCTTAATTTTATGCTTAAATCTAACAACACATATTTTCTCCTACTAAAAGTAATATAATTGCTTTTACTAATTAATGTATCTGACTTATAATAACAATTTCCAAAATGCTACATAATTACTGTTAAATGATGATCTTACAACATGTTTAAATTGCTTCTAAAAAGAATGCTGTTCAAAGCAAAATTTGGTGCAATGATTCTTGAGTTTCTTCTTTCTCTTTTTATTTTGCTCCTGTTTGATTTTTTTTTTATGAATCTGATGTTAAAGTTCTTCCTTTTTGTTATGGATGATTTCAAATCCCTACACATGATTTTATAATATTATTCCTTAATTAATCATTGAAATTGTTTATGTCCTTTCAAAAAAATTGTTTATGATTTTTATCTTAATTTGTTTAGATGCGTAACTAAACAGACTTGGATAATTATTTGTTATTAGATTAAGAATCTTGATTCGTAATTACCTTATTTTCTTATTCATTAATAATGTCAAGATTTTATTAATAGCAATGTGAAACATAACTTACGTTAAATAGTCCGAGCTCATATATTTATTACTTAGATAAATTTATTTTTCTCATCTTAAAGCTAAACTTGACAATTTGTGTATTTGTATCATATTCATATATTTTGTCGTGTCATAATCATATTTTAAGTTTTTTTACATTTATATCAATTTTGATACGTTTGTAATTCATATTATATAGATTTTGAGAATGTATTCGTATTAGCTATATTTTTTGAATTTAAACATATCATATTCGTGTAATCATATCAAATATTACTAGATCTACTTAAAAGTTTTATTAAATTGAATTTAAAAAGTTTATTCTAAGTTATTTGATAGTTACGGATTAAATGAAGAGCTTATTTTATTTAATGGTAATCGAAGGAAAGATTTGGGCAACAAAACTTGTTGCTATATATGGTTGGTATTTTTAAGAGATAATTAAAGATATTTTTAGTATTAATCTATCATTTATGTTTAACGGTGGAGAATAATTCTTTAATCAATCCTATTATTATTAATTTTCAATTTTACGTTTTTAATTTTACTTTAGCGTAACAAAAAATAATCAGTGAAGAGTATTCAAAAACTATGAAGTAGAACCAATTTTCTACGAAAATGACTCTTACTGACTACTAGATTCAATAACGATCAATTTAACCTACAACGATTAATTCGATTCTCCTTCTGGATTACACCAAAGTCCATTTTGGATATCAGGTTGCAACTAAATGCCCTTTTATTTCCAGCCGACCTTGACGGTCCAGTGAAAAATAAATCCGGCCCATCGTAAGAATTCTTTCCATATATGTCCTTACTTTTTTTCTTTTCTTTTCGTCCTTATAGAAATACTGTCAGGATGCAACTATCCCTGCAACTTAATTCTTTTTATTTTTTTCATTTAAAAATGTAAAATTATTTTTTAATTTATTAAAAAATAAGATTTATTATTACAATAAACTTATAAATAATTAATTTTATAATATAATTAATATGAATTAATTAAATATACGATAGTTTTAATAATTTTTAATTATCTATTGGTTTTGAAAGTATCAAATAATTTAAAATTTTATTATAAACAAATTTAATCTAATATGTCTCACAATTATTTTTCATTACAATTCACTTCCTTATCATTATCACTTTTACATTTAAACATATATTTATATGCTAATTTTAAATTCACTATATAACAATCAATTTTACCATTATAATAATTAAATTCATCACCTATCATTATTTTTAATTTACCACTATAATAAGTAATTTCTCCGCCGTGACTATTTTCATTCTCGCCGTCGGTGTCAGTGAACTCTTGGCAGAAATGGATAAAGTTTGGCAATTGGCAAACGTTGCTTTATAGAGTTTGTCATTTGCTCACGTAAGTACAAGGTATACTAGTACGATTATGACAACAGTATATCGTAGGATTTTGACACCATGCGATACTATCGCTTTTGGCAATCAAAGCCATGGTCCTTACTTTGCCTTCGCATTTTGGATTGGCACCTCTTTAAGCTGCACCATAGGCGTGGAACAACAACCGATCCAAGAAAGTTTTAACTTTGAAATCGTTTTTCTTTACACTACCTTGCCCAACTAAGAAAGAAAATTGAAGGAATGAAAAAAAAAAAAAAAAGTTAGGAAAGAAAATTTATTGGAGGGTTGGGAAATTGTTTTCTGTGTTTAGCATGAAAAAATAGATTAAAAGAAACTATAATAAAATATATAATTTAAGTAGAATTTTTTTTTAAATTTGAAGGGGTTAGATTGGGAAAAAGTAATGTGCAAATCAATTAATTTTCCTTGTTTTTATTTTCTCTCATTAAACGAAAGAAACAAAAATAATATTCTTTTTTTATCCCTTTTCTTTCTTTTCAATGAAAATTAAAAAAAAATAGAGTAACATCAAAAAAGTTGGAATATGACGCAAAAGATTTTATTTTTAGAATTTTTATTATTTATTCTATCACTTTTTTTATTCTCTTAAATCATTTAGCAATTTTTTTTCCTGCTTTTCCACATTAAAGAAATGTAAAAAGAAGTGATGTAGAAATGGTAGACTTGATGGTTTGCTATGTAGTATTTAGTCGCGGGAGAAGGCGGCATCCTAAGGGGGACCATTGCTCGCATGCCAACAACGCTCGCCACAACCCTTTAGAAAAGCCATGTTTGAAATTTAATAAATGGGCCACAAGTGCTATCAAATTTCGACCTTGATCAGCTAATTTCCTCTATCTCGATTTTAAATTTCTAAGGCAGCATTTTTATGACATTCACAGTTTCTTGAAAAATAAAAGAATAGATGGGACATTAATCGTTTCAATCCTTTGCAAAACGAATATAGAGTCATCAAGAATATAATAAAAGAGAGAAAACTAGAAAAAATAATCAAATTTTAATCAAATTATAAATATTAAAATTGATAAAAATTGATATACGCCTGCGGATTTTATTTTATTTTTAAAATAATTGTGAAAGAAATAATTACTTAAATAGTTTTTATGTAAAAGTGAATAATTTTTACATTGTTTAATTAAAAATATTTTTATTAAAATTTTAAAAAGGAAAATGTATTTTATTGCATTGTTATTACAACATTTTTTTTCTAGATAAATATTTCTAGTTCATTTGATAAAAAAACGTTAGTATTAGTATACGTATAGACAAATAAACATTATTACAATTGCAATCAGATAATTTTTTTAATGCATATTTTAGAAGTCAACAAGAATGACCGCAAGCCATGAGCAACATTATCTTGATGGTAAGATGGTTGCTGTTAACTTCATGATTTCCTTTTCTAGGAAAAGAAAAACAGAAAATGATCTCACAGGGAATATTTATGCACATTAACAAAAGAAGGACGTGTAGGTCAGCTATTTGTTCACTGCTAGGTGCGTTTGTTTGGATGCTTCATTTCTGATATGGAAAGGTTTCCGTTAAGACAACACCCTTGCAAGTTGTTTTCAAGCTATGGAGGCCAAGTTATCTGCAACTAACTTACGTATAGAGCACCTAGATATTTAGTTCAGTTGATTTGTGCATGATTTTTTTTTTTTTTACTCAAAGTGTAAGAAAAAATATTTTATTAAATAAAAAACTTTTATTTAGAAAATATTTGACTGAAAATTATATGCACTTCTTTCATGATTCTTAGTTTCAATCCTACAAATCAAGTTTGTTGAACTACATGAAGAACAAGTTCAATACTTGAGCTGTGCTCAAAAGTAGCTTAATTGTGCCATTTAGTTTAAGAGAAAATGTCGTGTGTGTATATAATGAAACTCATATTCCATAGTTTTTTTTTTTTTTTCTTTTTTTTACTTTTTTCCACTCCTAACTAGACCTACTCAAGGGCCGGGCTACCCGCCCAAGCCCGATAATCGACCCGAAATTTGAGAGGGTTTAGGCAAAAAATTAAACCCGAAAAATGGGCTCGGACACAAATTAAGGCTCATTTTTGTAAACGGGCCGGGTTTCAGGTAGAAGTTTTTAGGATCGGGCCTGGCCCGGCTTGGACCGAATAGTAGATTGAATTTAACCTTTCTAAAAAATGAGAAACTCTAAATTATTTTCCCAACCCACTTTTCTCAGCTGCCGTTTCTTAGCTTGCCTTTCAACAGTATTATCTGTGCATCTTCTCTCCTCTCTCAGCTTGATTGCCATCTCTGCTTTCCCCTCTCAGTTCGGCTTTTAGCTTGCCTTTTGGCTTTAACTCCCATTCTCTCAACTCGTCTTTCTACTGAGCTCTCGGATCGTCGACCCTTAACACCACTTAGCTCACTCTGTGCTGCAAAATCTGCCATCGTCACCCTCTGCTCTCTTTGTGCCGTCGTTGCTGCTGCTGCCACTGCCGCCTCTCAGTTTAATCTTACATCGCCACCCGTTAGCTCTCTCATCGATTCAATTTTCAAGTGGGTTTTTTCTAGATCATTCGTATGAAGCTGATAGTATAAAAAATATATGCTTGGTAATACTGTTAGCATTGCTGGCAAGATTTAGATGAAAAGGTTGGTATTAGGGAAGTAGGCAAAGGTATTATTAGTTAAGGAAAAGATAAACTACGTGAAAAAAAAAATTCATCTTTCATACAAATGTTTAACATATTCAGAAGTTATGTAGGAACAATCAAAAGCTACATAAAAAATTAATTGGTGAGAAATTACAAAATTTATTATTAATTTGTTTCAATTTACAGATTAAAATTAATAATAGTAGGAGGAATCAATTTGGCCAAATTATTGTAAGGTAATTTAATTCAGAATTTCATTGAAGTATAAAAACAAAATGCACAATTTGACCTTTAGAAAATAATGCAAGTTGACTGATTCCAACCTTAGAAAAAAAAGATTTTGATGTAAAATCTGTAGACTAGTAGTTGCTAACTAGTGTAAGTCTCTATGGATTTTAGTCAGGTTGGGCTTTATTGGGTTGTCATTTCAAAATAAATAATAGTAGAATGAATATAGGATTTAGAAAGCAGAAAAAGACTTAAAACATTAAAAAAATAGTTTTTTATATTAATTTGGTTGCTAATAATAATACTTCAATTCTCGATAACTCTAAAAAATATATTATGTAATTCTTTGCATCATGCAATGATGTTTCTACTACATTAAAATTTTGATATACTAATTAGTTTCATTTATTATTGTACATTGTCCAAAACGTGGAATAGCTTCATCGTGCTGTCTTGGGAAAAATTAATTCTAATCCCTAAATGTTTGGTACAAAAAATATGTACCTGTCATACAAACCTGGAATGGAAATGGATAAAAGAATTAAACTTTGTAGAACAATGAAATACATCAAACATCCTAAGATATGTGTACACATTTTTTTTTGGATTTTTCAGAATTTATATACATATGGACATAAAATGGCTACATCAATTGAAGAATCTAGTAATCTTTAGCAGATAAAAAAAGAAAAAAAAGAACAGTGTTAGAGATATTAAAATGTTTGTGGGACTAAATAAGACTGATGTTAGCAGAATATAAGAGCAGAATCTAATGTATACATTTATTTTATATTAATTTGGT
>JBBYHK010504929.1:0-13980 GCA_038382065.1 Adansonia grandidieri | reverse complement strand
TGTGTGTAGGATCCTCTTTCATTGTAAGTGTTCATGATCCAACTTTTAAGATTGAATTATGTCCAAAAGGAAGTACGCATGTCTAATATGTTAGTTAGAACTTAGAATGCAATTCGCCCCCTAGGAAAATTGAATTGATATCTAGAGTACAAAGAAATAGTAGTCACTTTCTATTAGAAAAAGACACACCAGGAAGAAAATCCAAAAGAAATGCATGAGAAATATTTCGAGATTGATATGCTAATAAGGATAAATTTTCCCAAAAAAAAGAGACAAGCAGTGAAAGAAAAAAAATCATTTCCTTTGATTTTAGGCCTATTCAAGGATCAAACTATATGTTTGGTTTGATAGGTTCAACTTGAATTGTGTTGAGCTTAGGTGTATTTTTTTTATTCAAGTTCATTCGGCCAGAATCATTATTGAATAATTATTTTTATTTAAATTTAATTATAAAAATATAAATATTAATGTAAAATGATTTTTAAAATGTTTAATATTTTAAATAGTAACAAGAGCTTATAGACCAGCAAGATCGAGCTTCGTTAAGTGAAATGCAAAAAAAATTACATTACAACTTGGCCCGACCTGATTCAACTTACGAACACCTCTATTTTGAACGATAAAAGAGATATACAAAGAGACAAAGAAAACGAATAGATTTGTATATTTTTCTTTCTTCTAAATTATTTATTTTTTGTCTGCATCTTCATCTTTCTTCTTTTCCCTTGTTTTTTGTCCTTTTCATTTTCTTTCCTAGGAAACACTCATACGAAACGTGGAAAAACTGTTTCTCTCCGATGCAACTTGGCGTGTTGAACATATTTCCAGGCGTGTGAACTTGATTTCCTTCCATTGATTCTTATAAAATTAAAGTCAACCTACTACCTTTGCTAAGGCCTGGGGGTGGAAGATAGGAAGGCAATTTTCAAATGCTTAAATTTTTAGTTAATTATTTGAATGTCGGCTAATTAAAAATCGCTTAAAAATGGGGATTTTCTATTTGAATATGAGGAGTTTTTCCATTAATAATTTTCGCTGCCTACAATTAACAAAATTAAGTAATGTGTTTTCAAAGTTAATCCAGACTGTTAATGCTCTTAAACATATGCACTCTTTGACAGCCGTGTAACGTGTGTTTGGATAAAATATTCTTAAGAGATTTAATTTTAGACTAGATATGTATATTATATGTTTAAAGATTTCGTTAGCAAATGTTCTAAAAGGTAGCATTTATTTGCAATTCTCTTTATTATAATACTACAATTACCTAATTACAATTAAAAATTATGTAAATGTTCACCACTTATAAATGTATGCTCTACATAATTTTTTTTAGATCATACCTAATATTAAATTTTGATTTATCAATTACAGTACAATTATCGTATATGATATGCTCCAATTTTAAAGATACTTATTATGGTTAATTAGATATTATTAAGGTAATATTTTATAAAAAAAAATGGAATAATTAATAGTTTATTTCATGATTTTCAATGAGTTGAAATAGTAATCTATTAATGATACAATGAAAAACATTTTAGTTGAGTTTAGGTTAGTGAAAAATTAATCGAATTTAGATGAGAGATAGTCATATATGGATCAATTAAATGCATAATCTAATTAACTTGAACTCTTCACTTAGGTAATTTAATTAGATTCATCAAAGTGATATGAATATTCAAAGTTTACATGTAAATTAATTTTGGGTTTTTAGTCAAATGATGAATAAATTATATTGGGGTGAATGATCTAATTGATACGTCATCATTTCAAAAAGACAAAAAAAAGAAAGTTAAAAATTATTTTAACATTATTTTTAATAATGATCTAATTGTTTATATTATTTTAATATTATTTTATTTTTTAAAATGATAATGTCAATTTTAATATTTTTAAAAATTCAACAATCAAAATCAAAATACATGAATAATTTATAATTTATATTTAATTAAAATAATAATTTAATTTATTTAAATTAATTTTTATTTAATATAAATTAAATTTATCGAATTAAATGGATAATGACGAGCGGATAAATGCCCTCATGATTTCTTATATATATTTGGTCATACCAATATATAATTCAAGGTTTGACAATCTGTGCTTTTAATGGCCTTCTGTTCCTTGACCGCAAAGGAAGTTTCATTGGTAGAAGAAAATGACGAAATGGTCGACAACTCTGCCCCCTTCTCCCCTTTCCTCTCCGCATCAGCTGGACCTTCATTTTCTCCTCCTTTCTCTCTTCTCTTTCTCTCTCTCTCTTCTTCCCTCTAATAAACTACCCTAAACTAAAGTTTGCCATTGAAGCAACCCAAAGCTAGCTACCATCCCTATATCACAATTTTAAGCTCTCATTCTTGCAATCTATCCACTCTAAAACACTCTTTCTCTTTAATTTGTCTAAATATTTCAACCTCTTTCTCTCCATGCAAACTCTTCTTTTCAACCCTAATCTCCATAGCCATGGCCTTGAAAAATAGTATTGTACATGTTTTTAGTATCATTCTTTGGCTATCTTTCTTGCTTTTATTCTTTATTGGATGGTGCAATTTATTTGCCAATGATATAAATAGCCACCAAGTATCAACTTCTGATCATCATCATCATCAAACTTTGAGCAACCGGAAAGTCTTGGCTGCTGCTACCAAATTTGACTTCACTCCATTTCTAGATCATCACAAGCATCATCATCATCATCATCGACGACAACATCATCCTACAAACGTTCCTATCAGCAACGTCCAGCCTGAACCACCTTCCGGTAATGAGATCGATCCGCGTTACGGCGTAGAAAAACGGCTTGTTCCTACTGGTCCAAACCCCTTGCACCATTGAGGTTTTCCTTTTTTTTTTCCCCTTCATTTTCTTTCTTTTTTTTCTTTTTAAAGATTTTCTTTTCTTCTTTTTCTCTCTTGTATGTTAATGTATTTTTGTTTTTATTTGCGATGATTTTCATATTTATTTTCTTCCAATGAAAAAAAAGTATATGTAATGAAATTATTAATTTGTATGAATTCCATACTTGTTCAAAATCCATAAAATCATAATTCAGATATAGTACTGAAAACTTGGATCTCTCATTTATTTATTATTTTAATTTTGGGGGTATTTGTGTGTATAATTAAACTTTTCTTTAGCAACATTTATGGCTTAAATTAATGCTAGATATAAGTTGATGGATTTACATGCAAATGATTTATTGTTTCTTTGTTTTAATTGCATTTTTATTCTGTGCTGTCAAGAAATAACTGGAGCAAGAAGGTTAGCTGTGACGGCACGGCATATCACGGGAAGCGAAATTTCGGCAAACTCTGCCCATAGGAAAACTAAACGTGCATTTAATTAATTAAGATAAGATTAGTTGCATTAGGAGCTTTGAAATTACTTCAATTATTACAATTGACTGGCCAGGGCCATTTTTTTATAAATGGTTGACTTTGTGGAGAGATGTATAAATATATTATCCCTAATTATGATGGGTTTAGTGAGATATCGTCGTCCCCCACAATTATCAATTTAGTTAGTTAGAATAGTTGTTTTTTTTTAAAATAAAAAAATTATAGCTCAAGGATAGAAGAAGGATTATCTATATTAAAATTTAAAAATTAAATTTATTAGATATTAATTAATTATATGAATCAAATGACTTAAATTTTGTGTTCAACTAATAGCTTTATTTTCTTGTCAAATAGAGTGAGATCCTTCCAGCAAGAGAAAGAAATTTTTCAAAATGCATTAGGTCAATATTTGAAATAAAGGGGTTCATAGATTAAATTAAGTCAAGTTTGGATCCGACTTAAATCTCACTTTAACAAATATTTTTTACACTTAAACGTAAAATATAGACAAAATTTTACCCAAACCCAACTTGATCATGTAAAACCATTACCTAGGTCCGCCCAAATGTATAGACCAAAAGATTGATCCCATATTAGTAATAGAAAAACGGATTGTGTCAGGCAAGATAGAAAATATTATGTCCAAAATTTGAATCTTAATATTTTTTTTAACCAAAGCTTATTTTTCAGATTTAATATTTTTATTCAAAATCTCTTAATATTAAGTGGATCCTTAGATTTAGATGAATAACTCGATTTTTGACAAATCTGATTTAAAGTTTGTCTTTAAAATTATTTAAAAAGAAGATTAATAATAAGCAAAATCATGAGATAACCTTGATCTTATTATTAAAATCAAAATAATCATATATAAAATTGTTAAATTTCACATTTAATTAAATTAAAATTTGAAAACAAGACTTTAAAAACTGAAGTGTCAAGTTCTATCTTACTGGGATTTCCCGTAAGGTTAACTTTAGAACTTCAACTAGAGAACTTTGGATCCTCAAAAGGAGAGCTTGATATTTTTCGGAGGAACACTTTTGGCACAAATTTGTCAAACTCTTATGGCGTGTTTGGTGCCCTTGAAAAGGTCTTTTACATGAAAACCAAGGACCCTTTGAATTTCAACATGGGTTGGTTTTAGCTTAAAAAAAAAAATTAAATGTTAAACTACGTCTATCTCTTATTAGACTTTTTGTCATTCATTCTATAATTGTCGCATCTATGTAATATATATTCGTATTATTTTTTTATATTATATATTTATAATTTTATTTAATAATGATGAAATTTTAACATTAGCCTTTTATAGTTGTTCATTATAACCAACCCATTGAGCCAAAGAATTTATTAAATACGTATTACAACACTTGTTTAATAAAAAAAATCATATTTTCAATTAACAAAACCTTCTTTTAATTGATCCATTTAACCAATTGAACCGAAGCTTATTTTTTCAACTTTAGATATAAAATTTTAAATATTGATCGATACTTTTATTTTTACCTTTTTTTTTATAAAAATGAATCGAAAAACTTAAAATAAAAAAATTTTTTTGCCAAATGAAATCTTAGTAGTTGAATATGATAGTTAATTCTTTCTTATGAGTTAAAAGCGTTTAAAACAATTGATCACAAATTTACAATAATATTATTTGAAAATTAAAATTACCATTTAATGGCTTTTAAAAAAAAAAAAAATCCCAGTTCATTGGACAACCCGTAAAGAGGGAGATAAAAATCATAATCAACTAGTGTTTGAATATTGCGTTTCTTCATTTTTATTATTCACTGGAAGATAAATTTTAAAGTAACATAATATAAGTGTAAGATTTTAATTTAAGAGAACATATTTTTAATCATTGTTGATTAAGAACACTACTTCGCTCCAAGCACATGAAGATGAATATTTTGTATAAGTCTTCTAGTCTATTTCTTATTTCTGAATAATTACTTTATGATAATTCACAGATAATTTATATAGACTAGACTTGAGACCTATGCTAGAAAACTAATTAGCGTTCTATCATACCATCAAAGAGTCTGTATTCTAATTAGTAACTATATTAGAGTTTAACTTTTATCACTATAGTCCTATCTTGAATAGGATTTACGAAATAATATTACCTCAATAATAATTAAATATTTATCTTAATCCACTTAATTATTATGTGAATCATATAAAGTTCAACAACAAATGCATGAATTTATTCATTGCATGTACATTATATGTGGAAAAAATTAAGATGACATCAAAATTTAATAATTCATTTAAATTATATTTATATTCATCATTTATTTCATATGTTGCATTCATATTATTTTTATGTTATAATGTATTCAGGATATTACATATATATAAAATTTGACACTTCATAAACACAACATGAGAAAAATAATTAAAACACGATATGTTTTAAAAATAATATGAACCCCACAGGGATAGATGAATAACATGTCAAAATCACATAAACGAACTATTAACGTATCACAAACATGAACATGGTAATAGGTGACACAAAATTAGGATTTATATAAATAGTATTAATTAGATTTGATAGTTTTAAATATAACATGATTATGTAACATAAACATAGTATGAAAAAATAATAAAAAAATGTACAAGAAAACACAACATGAATACATGAAAATATTAAACCTACATAAAATAAATTATTAATGTTTCGAATTTTATATGAATATTTAATGAAAACTAAAAATACAATCCGAATACACTAAATAAAAAATAAAAACACAAAATAATTAACAATTAAAAATTAAAAAAATTTTAAAAAATAATTTAGGATGAAATGAGGCCTCAATTTCATCTTAACAACACAATTACCCCCAACTAAGAAACCGGACTACTTTAAAAATATATTTTAATAAGAATATAAGATAATCTAATCAGTGATAGTAATAAACTGTCTACGTCGAAAACGTCACGTAAGCCATCTGCAATAAAAACCTGTCGGCTTTGAGCTTTCGCTTTGGACTGACATTATGGTAGATTTAACAAAAGAGGGCCAGTCGAGCATAGATGGTTATATCTTCCCCTTTTTAGCCCAACCCAACTGGACTACTGCTTACTTTGCTATTTCCATTTGCATCAATTCTAATTATCAAGCTTTTAAAATTTGCTTTAATCGGGTTAATCATGTCTTAAAATTGATATCTAATTGTAGGAAAGGCTAAATTTTAGAGACTGCAATTCATAAGACGGATAAAACATTAACTACTTTCACTACGGAGCTGAATGTTTCATTATAATCCAAGTCTGATCTCTGATTGAACCCTTTCGCTACCAATCTAGCTTAACATCAAGATTGCGCTTGACTCGAAATATCCCTTTGTAGCCGACCATGGTTCTATTTGAGGTTGAAGGGCCAAGTACCCAGGTGTTGATTTTATTCAAGGCTTGACGTTGAAGTTAATCAAACATAGGGCTACTACGACAAAGTATCTTTAATAGTAAAAGTGGTGCAATAACATGGTTTCAAAGATGATAGAAAAGGATGTTTAGGCTTTAAAAACATTGTTTTTCAAACCTAGATACCATAGGATGAGTTCTTGGGAACAGAAATTTGTTATGTGAATGGACTTTAACTGAGTATGAGGATATGTTGAAGAATCTGCAATATTTATTTAGGCAGGAGAAGAAGATGGAACTCTGTTACTTGATTCAGCCACTTGCTGCACTGTTGTTTGCTGCCTTGGCTTATTGTTTATTCTCCCGGTTTGGTTAGGTTTTAGATAAAGTTTTCATAACAAATGTCGATGAGAGTGAGGAAGTTTAGCTGATGCACCGGCGATGAGACTGAGGAAGTAATGCAGGCTGCATCGGCAGCTTCGATGAAACAAAAGCAAAGGCAAGAGACCACTGAGATGAGCTTTTAGCCAGTGACAGTAAACGTGTGAATTGTCGACGTTGGGAATGTCAAAAATACTGTCGAAACCGATGTGCAGGCTTTCTATCTTGGACAAATAGGATGAACATGCCCTGATCAACATTAATATGTGTAGATCAAGCAAGATTTTGCTTCGATCAAGAGTGGTTTAGGTCCTATCAACACTAACAACTTTCGATCGAAAATCTAAATTGGATAGAAATTGAAATCTCTCTCTCTCTCTTGAAATTGGAAGTCCCCTTAGGTTTCGATTGATAAAGCTATATGTCGATCGCATATAGACTCAATTATAGACCAACAGTCACCATTGTCGATTGAAGAGGACCACTAATTCAATGGCTCCACCCAAGAATCGACTATGGTGCCAAAATTTGGAGAGAGAGAGAGTGTTAATCGACTGTAAATCGAAAGACTATGTTAGAATTATTCGATTATGCTTTGAATTATCCGAGCATCATCTTCCTTTTTGATAATTTTAAGAAATTTTTTTTTTGGATAAGTATTTAATATTTCTATTTATCCAAAGAAGCAGCTTAGCTGCTAAAAAGTTACATATGATTCATTATTATATCTTTAATAGAAAATAGCAGAATTAAGCTTCCAGTTATTACAGATGCCAATACAGCAGAATCTGCTTTGACTTTACCGAGGTCATGCAAACACAAGGAGACTGTCTCTGTGATCTGCTCCAAGGAACTGTCCTCAGTGAACTCGATTTGATTATGTAGCCTGTTTTTCCGTTCCCTCCATACATTTTATATCAAAGCATTCAAGGCAATTAGAATAAGAGTTGAAATCAAAGCTGTCTTTAGTATAACTCGTGACCCATTGTCATTCCCTATCCCAGTCAGCAACATGTCCATCACACGCTGCCAAATCTTCTTAGAATACCCGCAACTGAAGATAATTTTAAGAATTAGTTTCCGATAAATATCCTGATTTTTTTAAAACTTTGAACCGTTCGTCAGCTTTCGCCCTGATCGTCCATTCTCCTTCATCTCTGCTTTATAAACCCCCTCCAGTTCATTTTTAAAACATCATAACAAAACCATAATTTTTCTTACTCCCTTTTATCTCTTAAGGAAATTTCCCTAAGGGATTATGGACTCAAAAATTAAATTATGATATTGTTATGTTGCCCAACCTATGGTATCTAGGGTAGGAGTAATTTGTAATGACATATGCCATGATTAAGATATTCATAACATGTTATTTTAAATATATATGTCATTCAAAAAGTAGGTATATTTTGTCATAAATATGTTTTGGTGTAGCTTTAGTAACTTTGCATGTTATGTAGAACTATGCTATGATTAGATATATACGTAATACGTTGTATAATAACATGTTATATAGATTTAAAACATTTATGTGTACAGTCATGAAAATCTTTAAGATAATCATTATGGCCAGGTATATATCATGTTATCTATACGTTGCTTATTATTTATTTTTTTCGTATTATTTATTTATGATTATTGTGTTACGAATGTTACACTTGTATATTTGCATCATGCACATTTAATGAACCAAGAAGTTTCTTAAGGTAGAGCTATCAAGTATTCATATCATATATGAGTATTTTGTCATACTATAATTATGTTTAAAGTATTTTATATATAAATTTTAAAATATGTATTCTTATTACATTATATCATATTTTAATTATTTTCTTTCTATCGTACTCATG
This sequence comes from Adansonia grandidieri, assembly GCA_038382065.1. Classification (NCBI taxonomy): domain Eukaryota; kingdom Viridiplantae; phylum Streptophyta; class Magnoliopsida; order Malvales; family Malvaceae; genus Adansonia; species Adansonia grandidieri. The sequence goes on along the minus strand of JBBYHK010504929.1, from coordinate 5,039 downwards.
TAATTATAATTAATATTACCAAGTCTATCCTTAGCTGTAGAAATGATTTTTAATTATCTTGGATAGTTTAAGAGGATATTGATTTTCTATGTGGTTTTTACATTAAAAAAAAAAACATATAATTCTAATTAAAAGTTTTACTCTTAATGACGTGTAGATTGAATTTCCATTCAACTTATTGCAATGGTGCGATTTTACTTTGCCTTCTAGTATTATATTGAAGACATATTTTCCTCCTTAATTAATGTTACAACCTACAATACAAGGTCCTTGTTAAAATTTCTTCGAAGTCAAAATTTATTTTAATTAATTTATATGATTATTTAAAAAAATAATATTTAATAAATTATATTTAAATTTTAATACTTATAATTTGACGTTAAATTATGACTTCCATTCCATTATGCCAAAATTTCTCCGATCTATTGCATTCTTCGAAAACGTCATCAAGAATATATGTGTTTTTTTTCTTTCTCTTTAGCTTCTTTTCCACGAGAAAAATAAAGGGGTCGTTCGTCAAGGGTCCCCCCCAGTGGCCGTTTCCCTTGCGCTACGTCAATGATTGTGGTCTTGGCCTTCTTTTAATTTGCCTACTAATTCTATGAAACGTGAAAGTTGCCAAAGTCGACTCCAAATAGAATTTATAATATTAACGAGGACCGGCAGAGCAAAACCTAGAATTAACATTTCGGGCATGGTACTCCAACTTTTTAGTAGAGATCATAAATTCAAATTACAAAATCACGATTAATTTTCCAATTAAGTTATGTGTATTATAATTGTGGAAGTAAGCAGCATTAAATTGTAATTTTTTTGCACAATTTATTGTAAAACCCAATAATGATTATTATAATAATAAAAAGAATTTTCAATAATTGTTAAAATACTTTATGAACCTTTAATTTATAAAAAAAATTATTCATAAATTATAAATTAAATTTATATATAAGTAATTCATTATCATGAGTTTAACAACTATGATCCTAATTTTTTATACTCTAATTATTATGATTATCAATAAAAAATTATAATCATATAAAATAATAATTATAATATTATATTATAATTGTTATTTAAATTTGATAAGACTTGGTATAAGACTCACATTTCCAGCAACACTTCCTTTAACCTGTCAGATTAAAAAGGAAAAACGTAGACCTTTCCTGGGTTAAAGAGCTAAATCCAAAAGGGCAAAACGCAGGATTCATATGTATAGTTAACTAGCAAGGGATAAGATAGCCAGCCAAGTTACACACACCAAATGGCTCTTTTAAAACAAAGAAGCACAATGGTCATGTCAGAAAAGAAAAGTTGGGTTCTCAAAGTCACACACATTCGATCCACCCGGTGGAAGATGAGTCGATATTTAGGAATTGATGTTGATGGGTTAAGTTGAACTTGAACGAGAAAAAATAAAATAAAATAAAAATTAATATAATTGATTCATATAATTAATTTTAAAAATTAATAATTAATAATTTTAAATTTTAAATTTTAATATATGTAATTTTTTATTTTTAAATTACTGATTTTTTTTATAAAAAAATTAAAATCGAATTTGCCGAAATCCTCAACTTTGGTTGATACATTGAATAAAACTAAATTAAATGGAAGGTAACCTACCACTGCAATTATGGTTTATAAACTGTATTGTTCACCTTAATTTTGTAGTTCACCACCACCCACCGGTTTTCCAGTAGTCCGTAGTTATTATGGCTTTCTTTTTCTATTTTTATTTTTTGGAGGGAGACATGACTTTACGTTTACTATGATCATTAATCCTTAATTAGGTCTTAATTTCATGGGTTCTTTTTATTAAGGAAAAGGAGAATAAAAGTAGTTTCCTTTGAATGGTTAGATGACCAATGTTTCATAGTATATTTATCGTTGATGTTCAATAAATTTAAAATTTAAAATTTAATATTTATACTTTTTTTAATTTTTAAATTATGAATTTTTTTATCCTAAAACATTTTCATGAAAATATTATGATTACGAGTTTTATAGCTTTGAAAACGAGGATTAGGATTCGGATTCTAAATTTTAAAATAGAACAAAAAGATGAAATGTTTATAATATATAGGATTGTTGTTAATCTTATGAATTAGTGTATTTTGAAGATAGACACGTTTCATGGTTGAAAATTTTGAAAAAATGTGAGATTATATGGGTGCAATTGGAATCTTTGATTCCTAATCACAAATTATGATGATGCTCACACCACAAAATAATAATAATAATAATAATAAAAGCCACAATGTGAGACATGAATCCCATTGTTTATCCACCACACCTCTTTGTCAACTTAAAATCAATTAAATTAAGCCTTCTATTCCATCAACAAACCAAGTTTACAACCTGAGCTATGATAATTTATGAATGGTTATTATATTTTATATTTTTTAATTTATAAACATAAGCATAATATAAATTATTAAATATGTTAAATCTTAAATATAAATATAATATATGTATTAAAAGTATTGCGTTAACCATATTCGATATATTGTTTTTGTATTTATTTTATTAATTTCATATTTATCGAACATATTATATTCATATAATATTTTTATATTATATCTAAAATGAACATGTCCATAGTTCTTATTGATCCGACCTTGGATAAAGTTTTATAAATTTAAACTGACACAATCCAATCCAATCAAAATTATTTATTAATAAATATCTTTTTTATTTAAAATTAATTATAAAATTATATAAATATTAATATAAAATATAATTTTTAAATTTTTAAATAATAAAATTAATTATTAAATTAATTTAAATTAAAAAATTTTGAATTGCAGACTAATCCAACTCGACTATCCATAGATTTAGTCTAAAAATATTAAATTACATAATAAATTTGGTGGGTCCAAATCAACTGAGCAACACACAAATTTTTCGTTTGGATTATCATGTTAGAAGGGGGGCTGAGTCCCAGTCCCACTAGTCCCACTTTACAATAATTATTAATTAATTAAATATATATATATATATATATTTTATAATAGTGAAAAAGGGATGCTAAGGGAAGACTTGGCAGTTGGCATTTGGCATCTCAATTCATGCCAAAAATGAGTTGACCCAAACAAGTTGCTTCTCTTACCTCAGCTGAATGCACGACACGTGGAAATCCATGATCTGGTGCTTCTCTTCCGTAGAATCCTCAAACTGCAATGACCAATCACTTCCTTAGACGTGGATTTTAATTCTGTATTTGCCCTGCCACTTTGAGGTTTGGTTTGGAGAATGGAGAATGGAGAATGGAGAATTGGATAAGAGATTTTTATTCAGCCTTGTTAATAGTTAGGTATTTGATTAAGAATTATTAAATTATTATTTAAAAAATTTATCTAATAGTATTTTTATTGAATTCATAAAAATAATTAATTAATATATTTTTTAAAATATCATTTCGTCAATGTTTTTAAATACTAAATAATATTTCCTTCTTTTTTTGAAACAATTTTATATTTTATTTTGATTTAACAAATTAATTTTTTAATTTTTTAATGAAAGAGATATGAATATAATACTTTTAATAAAAATAAAAATATTATAATAAATATAATTTGACACTTTTGAACACAATTAATACAATAAATTTAACATGGAGATTGTATTTGTATAGTGATAAAACATCTTAAAACCTCTACATATACAATAAAGTACTAAATTAGATCTAATAATATTAAATATAACTTATACAAATATAATATAGATAAAAAAATTAAAATACGTATGCATATATATCTTAAAATTTAGATAATATAAATTATTAATTTATCAAAATTTATATAAATATAAAATATTTTAAATATAATTATAAAATAATAAATACATGACTTTTAACGAATTTAATATTTAATATTTAAAATTTTTATTTTATTCTTTAATTTACAACTTTTATAAAAAAAAATCAATGAACGAAATTTTCACCGACTATAACCGGTCACCCGACCCTCGCCGTTCGCCCCTATAATGTTAATAAATATTTCCAAACCCCTCTAACCCCGCCAAATTTTCATTAAAAGAAAATCGAGGAAAAAAAAACCGAAAAAGGCAGAACTGAGCATGGATTCATCGGAACACGGCTCTACCTCGCGAAAGCAGCGGCTAACGCTGGGCTTCGTTGTTTCATTCATGGCTCTATGGGCCAAGCATGCCAGCCGAGTTTCTACAAAGCTGAAGCCAAAGCCTAAAGAAAGCGGCTCAGGTTCCGACTCCCCGAGATTCTTCGTGCCGAAATCACCTCTGAGATCGCCGAGGCCGAAGCAGCTTTTGAAAAAGATCAGCAACAAGGCGATCAAGCTGGTGCACCGCAAAAAGCTAGGCGAGGAAGACGACGTAGGTAAGGAGTTCGGGGACGGCGGGATATGGCAAAGGGCGATCCTGATGGGAGATAAATGTCAGCCGTTGGATTTTTCAGGTGTGATTTATTACGATAGCAAAGGGAATCAGGTGGAGGAATTGCCTATTCGCTCCCCACGTGCCAGTCCCATGCCCGGTTACCTCAGCTCCAAGAACGCTTTGATTCGATCACCGTCACCGCTCAAGGCTGTTTAAAAATTAAAACCAAATGTTTTTTTTTACAAATCCTTTTTTTGGTTACGTGTTGCGTTCCTATTGGTGGGTGGCTGATGTGGGTTCTAAGTAATCACACCTAAGAAAAACCAAAAAATTGCAACACTAGTGAGTTAATTTTACCCTTAGTTTTCCTTTTCTTCTTAAAAGTATCTGAACAAAGTTCTAATAAAAAAATTTGCATTAAATCATTTCAAAAATTTCTTGCAATTACTTTCTATTTATGTCATGTTAGAGTTGAAAAAATAATCTTTTTTATTGTACATGAATTGAACTGAATCAAGTTAAATTCAAACAATATATATATTTTTAAGATTTGATTGAGTATTTAGTTTTTACTATTCAAAATAGCTTAAATTTTATAAAAAATATTTGTATTAATATTTATATATTTTTTATATTTTAATAAAATATTTTTATTATTTAAATAGTCACTTTGTTTGAACTGGATT
>JBBYHK010504881.1:0-12164 GCA_038382065.1 Adansonia grandidieri | reverse complement strand
AGTAAAATCTGTTTAAATTGACAAAATTTGTATTTAAGTCCAATCTGTACAGCAACTTTATATTCAGTTTTTAGCAATAGAATATCACTTTGTTATCTCTTCGCTCTAAAGCTCATACCTTTTTTTTTTTTTTTTTTTTTTTCTGTCTTTTTGTTTTTCCAAATAAAAAAATCAAAATTATTTTCTAATTTTCGTAAAATATGTATAATTATTATTTAATTTTTTTTACGTAATTTGATTAAAATACTAATGGTTTTCTTCATATTATTTATCGTAAGTAATACTATTAACATTAACAATTTAATAATTAGTTGTAAATAAGATTATTGCGGAAACATTCGTGATTTGAGTATTTGGCTTAATCATTTTAACACGTTTAATACAAAATTACACATTGAAACCGTAACAAAATAAAATAATCCATATATTAAATACAAATATGCATAAAATTTGAAGTTCTAATTCAGTGATAGTAGAATTTTTTATCATTCATTGAGGGTGTATCCTAATATGAACAGATATAAATTTAAGGTAAAAACTAGAATGGGTTTATCGTACTATGGTGGAGTATTTGACCGCAGATTAAGAGGTCGCCGGTTTAAACTCGGCTGGGTCTTTTTTCGTTTTTACCATCGTGGAATCGCTCACCGGTTCGAATCCGGTTGGACGCTGTGTCACTCCTCCTTCCACATTTTCGAACCCGTGTAGACTCCTTTTCGTTTTCATTATTGTGAAATCAGCATCTCTCCTCCTTTCAAATCGTCGAACCCGGTTGGGCTAAACTCTGATAATTATTAAATGTGTATATATCTAATATGATTATTTTATTTTTTGAAAAAATTTATATATTTAAAAAATTATAACTTCAAATGTTTAAGTATGTTAAACAAAAATATTTGATATAAATATTTTTTAAAAAAATTTGCCTACGAGTAATACTTAAAAAGAAAAAGAGTTTACTTAATAATACTATAATAAGAATAATCTTTAAAATTACTATATATAAAAATATCTTCATGCAATGCATAAAAAATAATGAATATAATTATTTACTATTCCATTTATTATAATTTTATTACTATAACTAATATGTTAAAAACAACTTAAAAAAATTTATCTTAAAAAAACCCACTAAAAATACTTTTTTTAAAAAAATAAAAATAAAAAGTTAAGATAAGATAAATACTTAGGTAGGTCAATTCATAACCATAGAAATCATTAGTCTACAGCATCTATCAACTCCCTGATACCGTGCAAAAGAAACCTCCGAAGCAGTAACCATACAACTATTAATGATGAAACCCAGTGAGCAAAGCGAAATAAAAAAATAATAATAATAATAATAATAAAAAGAAACTCAAGTTGATCTATGCAATTAGCTTTAAAAGTAAAACCTAACAAGTCAGATTCTAACATTTTCAACCTATTCCCCTATTCACAGAGCATGACTTCGTTTGTACCAAAAGAAAAGAAAATCTAGGAAACAAAAAAGAAATCAAAATTAATACAGATCGGAGCATTGGTTTGCAAATTTCTTGTGATATTTTGAAGTAAGCTGGCTTTCATTCTATTTAATATACAACAGCCTGTGACTATGTCTATGCACTCAAAAAAGTTAAAAAAAGGAAACAAACAAACAAAAAAGATGAGAAAAAGTTATTGCTAAGTTCTGAACGGGTTATGAACAGATGTATTGAACACAAAATTCCTCCGGAAACCGAATGGACGGCCAGTGCAGATGAACTAGTGACCTAAACATATTTTTACCACATTCATGGAGGGCACCGTAACATATAAACAACTTCGGACTACCATTGAGCCGATTTGTCAGAGAAGCGTCCCAACACTAGGAGGGAAGTATTCATAGGATGCCTTTCGGGCATGAGCTGCTCTGTTTTAGAGCCAGATTTCGGATTCCGTCCTTTTTGGGAAATGGGAATGAGAGAGAAAGAGAAAGTGATGCAGATACATCATCTTCCTCTTCCTCATCATTTCCCATTACCTTATCCAGGGCGCTGCCCTGGTAGTCGTTTTTGTCTACTGTTCTGATAAAGAAAGGCAGGATTCCCTTGTTTGGTGGTCTAGTCTCAGCCCCCAAAGCAAGCTCAAGATTGGGCAAGGCATCATGAACTTGGTCCTCATCTTGTACAGAGAGCTCCTTCCACGGTTTAGAGTTGTCCCCCATCTGAAGCTCCCTTGCACAATGCGAATCCACAGGAAAGAAGAACCTTTCTCCGCTTCCCATGTCCTCGGTGATAACTTTTTCTTCGCAAGCAATGTCGTCAATGGAAGAGCCGGAACCCAGATCATGTCTATGTGATGTTAAACCATCACTAAAAGGACTTTGATCTCTACCACTACTATATTGGTATCTTCCACTGAAACCTGTCTTCAGCTTTTTATTATCAGTTCCTCCATCTACAGAAACACTCTTCACCTCATTCCATGGCATATTTTGACTTGTATCATCTGAAGTTTCTAAAACGGTTTCAGTAAGATCCAAGAATGGCCGTTTTCGATGATTTGACTGCCAACAATTGAAATCTCTATTTGAAGAAGTTTTTCCATCAGCATGCCCGTCATCCTCTGAATCCCTAACTTTAACAGACTCTCCATCAATCTTTCCCACAACAACTTCCTCTTGTTTTCCTGTCGGGAGATTGTTTAAAGATGGATAATCTTCTACATGCTTTTCCTCTTTCTGGACTTTAAAAGAACTGATATTGATTTCAGTAAACTGAAGGCAAGGTTTGAGCTCCGTGTCCAATCTAAAATCTGGAACTTTGCTATCTTCCTGCGAAATAATGGCAAAGGTCAACATTCTTATAAGGCCAGTGATTATAAAGTATGATCTTGCATTAGAAGACGGGTCCAAATCAGAAACAACAGAAAGCGGTGATGCTTGAAACTACCAGCTTTCCCCAAAAAATCTGAATACGAAGAAGAGATGGACAATTCCAGGCTTTCCCCAAAAAATTAAGGCTAGAACTACGTTAATCGGACTCGAGCGTGTCAAACACAAGTATATGTCCGATAAGTTTATATTCAATATTTTCAAAGTTTTTTCATGTATTTAGAGGGTCCTTGAAAGGCTATACTCATATCCCCATAGACATGTCCGAATATGTATCTGAAATGAATATGGGCTTCAGACATGGATACTTCAAGCAAAATGAATGTTTGGTTATGTCACTAAATAATTAACACTCTGTAGCTGATTGTAGGATCAAGATTAGTAAATAAAGGCAAGAATAAATATAAGAAATCACCCACTGCAACAACAGTGTTTTTTTAAAGAAAAAAATAATACACAATGACAGAAGAACAAATTACCAGAGGAGGATTGGTGCATTTCATTTCTGGATGCACCTGCGTGCTGCTTGTTGCAATTCTCGACAAGAATTTGGTGCCAAATTTTCCATCTTGCTCCTCCGATTTTGCTTTTATTCCTGTCTGCTCAGAAGAATATACCTTGTTATCACCGACTCTATCTGTTGGGATACACATCTTTTCAACAGCAATGGTTACTGGGACTAAGTTGCAAGAACTGTCACATTTGGCTGATTCATTATCCACTGGCTGAGAAATATCAGTAGATATCTCTCTCTCCAAACGTACCATAGTTGCATCAGGGATGCATGCACTCTTTGAGGAATTTGAAGAGTTTGGTCTTCTTCCCTTGAAAACACCCCAGAGGAATAATAAGGAATTCCACCCTGCAAACAGCCAATAACAAATTTTAGCGTCCTATTATTTCCCTCTCAAAAAAAAAAAAAAAAAATTAAAACCATACCAAAGAGGGAATCACCAAATCCAACAAAAACAAAATCTAAAACTAGGACACAAAAATAAAAATAGATCCAAAGAAATAAAGTTCTCAAAGGATATAAGATAAAACGGCTAGCAAATCCAATCCAGTACAACTTAAGAGAATGAGAATATTGATTTGATACAAGTCAAGAGAAAAAGAAAAACGTAAAGATAGAGTTGTGCCAATGCTGAAACAGGAAGCCACGCAATGAAAATTACTCGATAGACTTAAATAACTCCAAGCAAATGATCTACATAAGACAGAATTAAGTCATTCTCCAAACCTTCATTTAAATACATCCGGCAAATGGTACCATTGCCATCAATGTTATCAACCCAAAACTAAAGAGTAAAATGCCAAAACCCAACATCAACCTCATTGCACATCTTGCTCAAACACACCTGATACAATTATCACACTCATGGAATAAATAGACGCTTCTTCAACATACATGGCTGCTTTTTATCCTCCTATTGCGGTAGGGTATTCCAGGCTCATCCAATTGTTTTAAAGCATTGCATTTTAACAGAATTAATATTTCCATAGCAACAGCTTTCGTATAACCTCTGCAAAACTGTTGCTCCCAATACCAGATCCAGAATAGAAAGAGTGAGTTATTGCAGGTTTCAATAGATGCAGACTAAGAGAGACGAACCAAAATAGAAAGTTCAAAAGGAACAATCAAAGGGAAAAAGTTTGAGAGCACCATTAGAGGTTGTGAACATTAAGGAATTTCCAAATCCAATTAATATAGTTGAGGATGTTATTTGAAACATTGCTGTTTATATTTGGCAAGTGTGCAAGGAGCAATATCAAAATCAAACCCCATGACCGTAATTTAATTTTACCAACAAAGCAAAATGGTGGGTTGCGGACAAACAGACATATCCCGTCAAACATATATAGTCGTGAATCTTCACTCATAATATACAGTCCAACCAAAAGCAACGTTACAGGATACCATACTGTATTTGAATATCTTAATTTTGCAACAATCCTTACGCTGGCAACTTTCAGGAAGCTGGTTCGATGGGAATATCAGGAGTTCAACACCTTCAAGATTTCCTCTGAGGGCAAGATCATTCTTAACCATGGCATCCAAAAGAACCTTATAGTTCTTCTCATAACTGCACCATCAAATAACATTTTAAAAAACAGAAAGCAATGAGAAATATAATCAACCTAGAGCTAGCAAAACAGACTTGAAAGCAGAAAACCCACCCAAACGTGACCCAACATGCTTTGACCAAGAAAACTCAATAACCCAAATCTGCCTAACCATCAAATAACATTTTAAAAAACAGAAAGCAATGAGAAATATAATCAACCTAGAGCTAGCAAAACAGACTTGAAAGCAGAAAACCCACCCAAACGTGACCCAACATGCTTTGACCAAGAAAACTCAATAACCCAAATCTGCCTAACCAGAACTCGAGTGACCCAGAAAAACTTGAACTTAAATTGATTTAACTTTAGACCCAAGTCCTAAATGATCTAAAGTAAAAAAAACATAAATTTCCTTTGACAAATATAACCAACTCGAAATGATCAAACCACCCAATTTCCACCTCTACAATAAACCCAATTGGAGAAAGGAAGGGCAGAAGAGGGTGAACAGATATATATTTATATACATATACATATATACATATATATATATATATGTATTCATATCTACCTTTCTAGGTCCTTGGCAAAGAAGTATAGAGCAATATTATCTTCTTTAGGACCACTGTCATGAAACTGTGCTGGCCAAGTGCTAAGGCGAGGTACTTCATTCAAGGAAACTTTGTGGGGAAAAGTGCTGACAACTTCAAGCACTTTAGGTGATGCAAGGGTAGAGAGATGGGCTTGAATTCCACCACAAAAGTCAGGAGCTTTTCCACTTCTATGCACCTCAAAAGCCCCCCTGCATAAAAGGAACAGAATCTACCTCAATTAAAAAACATCTCGCAGCAGCAACAAATGACACAAAAATGAAGCATTATTTTAATCAAAAGGAAAAGTTCAATAGAAGGACAAGAATCCTACTGCCAGATGTATTCATGTTCTGGGATGGCTGACATCTTCGAGACAGCAGACACTGTGGCTAAAGAAGGGACAGAGATATCTCCCATTGAAAGATTGCCAACAGAAGAAACTATGGAAACAGCATCAGTTGAATGTGAATTAAGCAGCTTCATATTACCGATGGAAGCCTGATTACGAAGATTTGTTTGCCCTTCATGATTACTTTCGACAAAAATCATATTCTTTGCTTTATTGGAAACAGATGATGGATCTTGAGAAGTTCTTTCACAGATTCCAGGCCTCAAACGGATAGCTGCCTCAATTGCAGCTTTCAACTTATTGCCTTTATTTATCTCCTCCCTAGAAATTCTTGGAGCAGGCGTATCAGCCTCAGAAGCCTGAGAGACTAAGCAATATTCATCTGTATGACCCGTTTCTTTGCATTTTACACATGCAACACTTTTTGAGGAGCGACTAACAGAGCTCTCTCTAGATTTCTCACTCTGATTTGTTGAATCTAATGACTGCGATAGCACATCTGACATAAGTCCATTAAAATTACTAGGTTGCTTCTCAGCAGTCCGTGAAGAACTTGACGAGGTTTCCTCCTTTGGGCTTACTTGGCTTAGCTTTTGCTCAGAAGAAATTCGCCCATGAGTGGATGAAACTTCAACAGCTGCAAATAAGAAGAATGCTCTTTAAATGTTGGAATCAGCCAAAACAAAATAACAATAACAAGAAGAGGTAAAAAAAAGGGAACACACAGCTAAATCTTATAGTCAAGGTGACTAAAAAAAAGCGGTCTCTTGATCAGAATGTCACAACCTACCAGAAGTAACTGCATTTTCAGCAACTTTACGAGCTAGATTATTGATTGATCTTGATAAAGTACTTGCTTTTCCGCCAGACTGAACAACCTTAGTTTCTCGGTTGTTGCTTGCGGATGAATGAGAAATTGTATCAGCAGGAGGTGTAAATTTCTGATCAACCTTAGATGCTGAGACAGTAGAACTAGAGCGATCCAATTTCAAGGAATTTTTCCTTTCTAATGATATCCGCTCTTTGACTTGCTTCGATCCCTTTAGATCTTCAACATGATGATATTTAGATGATAACATTTTAATCTTTGCTTCCCCAGTATTTAACCTTCCTAAGTTAGTGGATTTAAATGACATGGATTTGCCCATCATTCTAGCCCGTTCTTCCTTGGCACCAAGGAACACACGTTCTCTAGCACTTTTCTGTCTTTGAAGAACAACTTCATCTACAAGCTTCACTTTGGGTTTGGAGTTTATTGTATTGAATGAATTGGATTTCAATAAGGCACCTGTATCAAGTAGAACAATATGCCAATGCTTAAAATTAACAAATCTGGGAAAAATCTTTAGCCAACAAAATCACTTCACTTACCCTTGGGTGTTCGCAGTAGTGGACCAGAAGTAGGAGAGCATACAGTTTCCGGCATATCATTACCAGAATGACTGCTAAGAGAAATTTGTGGATGTGGCCTCACTTTCCCCTTGTCTAAGTTCTTGAATGAACCTTCTCGAGACATAGCAGATACTCTGCCAGGGTTCAACGATTTTGGTGATCCCATATTTGTTTCAACAGCCTGCCTTTTCAGAGCCAAAGCCCCCTCAAGATTTTCTTCATGTCTCTTACCTAAGCTTGGTGTACCTGAGCTAAGTTTGTTTGCTCTTTTTCCTTCAACATCCAAACCTTGAAAATTCAATTGCAAAACGAGGTCAGTACAAACAAGCCTTTTGCTCTTGTCAGAGTACCTTTTCTACGCCATCAGTTTGATAACTAACCTTGCTTTTGGCTTTCAGTTTCCTCAGCCATCTTGCATTCTTCGCAAATCCAATCACCTTCAGGAACTTCTTGAAGCATTTCTCGCATACAGTAACTGATCAAATAGCATTACTAATGTAACTCACCAATGAATATAGGCATCTAGATAACAATTAAATAGAAATGCAATAAACCTGCCAACAAAAATATGGACAAACAGATTTGTACGCTTACGTGTGCTCTGCACCATCCGTGCACTTGCTACATATAGCAAGCAAATCTTCTCGTCCAGCATCCCCACAAATATCACATATCTTAACCTATTCCAGAAAAATTTGGGAAACAAAGAAAAGATAAATCAGCAAACTTATTGATGCAAAAAATAAGCATTAATAAATTTATTAAAAAAAAAACAGATCAGTAATGCTTCTCTCTAAGTAACATAATTTTGATGGCATCCAGTTTACTATTCTTAAACAAAATGATAACTTCAAGGGCTTCTGTATTCATTTTCCCTGAATTTGTTATTCCTTAAAAGATTCCTTTTAACAAATAGAGGATCTCGCCAGAGTCAGAAGCCTCAAAATAAGTTTAAGAATATCATAATCACTACACCTGTTCTCCTAATTATGGTACCTGCACCCCAAGAGCAAATCACAAGGAAAACCAATTAAAATATGGCATCTTTAACATAATTCCTCTCAGATTGACTATATTAGGCTAAACAGACAACTTCAGAATGTCAGTCCTAAAAAAATATCTAGAGATAGCCAGTCATGCATGCACATTTTCTTCATTACAAATTTCCCAAAGAATAAATAAAATTACTTACATCAAGTTCGGTGGCATCAGATTCATAACTCTCATCCCCAGGAACTGCTTGCGAAAGAGACTCCCGCTTGTCAGGTAACTCAACCAAGTCATTTGGCTCAGCTTGCTCGTCTTCATTCAAACTTTTACCAGCTTTATCCGGTGAGCCCCCACTATTGTTGTCAACATCTACTTCTGACTTCGAAAGGATTTGGGGAGAAATATCAGAACTGCCTCCAATCGTACTTTTGCCACTTCGAGAATGTGAATATGGACTTTGGATCCTCAGTGAACTATTGCTAGCATCTAACTCCTTTATAGAAGGAAGTTCTGACAAGTCTAGCTTCTGGGAAGAGAGCACCTTTGCAGATCCTAAACATGCAACTGAAGCTGACCTATGAGATGAAATCTTACTGTCTAAATCCTTGTTACAATAACTGAAAGCTGCAGTTACATCACTAGCTCTACTAGCACATGAAATATTATCATCATGGCCTTCAACACCTGTGGAACCAGCGTACTTATTCGAGAACATTCTCTGAGTCTCGACATCTTCTGATACATCAGATACATCAGCTGATCTTATACTTGCTTTCCTTTCTATATTTTCAGAGTAAGAATCATGACTTAAATTAACACCGAGTAAGTTGCTTGCTTCACTGGGGATATGCTGTAAGCTATCACCTGTTTTACCCTTATTGATAGAATAATGACTTGCAATAGCTACATGATCAGTTTCATCAGAAAATTCATCACTCCTCGATCCCATTTGAGTCATACCAAGGTGCATACAAGATGAACAAGGAGCAGAGCACATGTTGCAGTTTCCAGATTCTGCTTTCATATGAACCTTTTTGCTCGTGTAACACCTAATTAATCTATTTACAGTTTTTGTTGGTACCTAAGATGAAAAAAGCAGAATTAAGCAAATAATAAACAGAAAGCCAAAGACCCAAGCCTTTTAACAAACATGTATTTATGCACAAAAAAAATATAACGAATCTCAAGTAACAAAACTAATAACAAATGAAAATCAATGAGTTGAGAAAGGTGTGAAATATTGGGAATGTTTCAAAGAGAGAAAAAAATAGAAATCAATAATTTGAGAAAAAGAAAAGAGAAGGTAACATCGAGAGAAAACATAGCAGGAAAAAACGCGCTTGTTCATGGCTTTCTCTTGGTTGCGCAACTAGAAGATAAAGAACCAGTTGCTTTTTTTTTTTTTCTTTTGGGTACTTACCAGTTGCTGCGTTATGGCAGAGGAGAAAAGAAGAGTTTTCAACTTGGGTTTTAGTCCTTAGGCCCACAAAGGTTTAATTTTTTTTATTTGGAATAAGCCTTCAACTTTTTCTTGCTGAACCTTCAAATAAAATGGATAAACAACTGATTATAATCTTTAAGCATTTCGGGCTCAATAAAAGATAAATGGCCCAATTCTGCACAAGAAGACTTGTCTATCCAATTTTCCTTAAATATGCAACCATAAAATTTTGTGGCTCCCTACGAATAAGTTGACCGTACAGTTTACATAAACTGTATGCAAGAAAACATATCAATATTTTCAACATCCCTTACAATTATCACCTAAAACGAGTCCTTACACCCCTATACTTCTCTTGGACCCTTTTATGCTCTATCCCCTTGTCTTATGTTCAAGGCAAATGATGAGTCAAACATCTATACGCATACCAACACTGGATACTCATACCCAAGTCCCAGCAGCGTAGCTTAGAAGTAAACCAATAAAATTTCTAATTGAACAAAATTTTCATCATTGATACTGCAAGTGCAGAAAATTAGCATCATGTATTGGTTGCAACCAAAAGTAAAAAGAATAATGCAGGCTTTATATTCCAAAATACCAGGAGGCTTAAGATAAACCATTCCAATGCCACAACAGGAACCATATATGCTGAGCACTTAATATTTCCCTTTCTACCGCTCTTGCATTGAGATGTTATCCAATTCTTAAGTCATAAGTGCTTGCATGGCAAGTACTTTTTTACTTGTTAAGGAGAGAACTAAGAAAATGGAAACAATGTGGGGAGTGCATTGGCTACATATGCCAAACAAACTGAAGTCAAGAAAAAGAAATGAGATAGGAAACGAAAGACAAAAAATAAGAAATAAGTGCATCACTTTCTAGCATTCCACTTCTAAATCATTTAAAGAAAGCACATGAGCCCAAAAGTACAGTAATTTTCTATTCTATCATTCTTCATTCCCCACCAAACTTCTCATCCTCCTAGTTTTCAACACTCTTCACCGAGAAAATTTCTAAAGTTAACCATAACCACATACCATATATCCAACGAGGTTTCCTTTGTTTGAACCGATAAATAGATGTTATACCTTCTTTCAACTTAAAACATTACACTAAGATGACTGACACAGAAAATTTAGCAAGTTGAGAACACAGATTAGAGATTACCCTGTTCCCACCATATTCTTCTCAATACTCTGATCCATCTCATGCGCTGGCCCTTTCATGCAATAAATCCCTCTCAAAACAGGTGGGATCTAAAAAGCAGATCAAACTGTATCAAATAAGGCATCAGTAAACAAAATCAAGTAACTATATCTCATTGCATAAAATGCTCTAATTAGTAACAACTAAACTAACACCGGATATTAGCAAAAACTTGCATCTAAACTGCATACAGGCCTTATACAGAGCCATACCATGTAGTGCAACTAAACACAACAAACAAGGAAAGAACCATCCCAGTTTCCAATAAGGAACCAAAGCCCTAATTCCTAACTTAGGCCAACCAAATCAGAGTGGACTGATACTGCAGATTTCATGATTAGATATTACCAATATTTCCACAAATTGCACAGCTAACTAGAATCCGGGAAACTAAAAACACTATGAATTAAAATTTGGAAAACTGAATTTAATATTCAAATGTTTCTAACTGATAAAATTAAAAGGAACCCTAAGAAAGAGACAATAGGAGCTTACATGCCTCTGGTTCATAGATTATATCAGTTGCATTATAAAGCTCCTCGAAACACCTCACCTTCCGCCTCACTGCAACAGCCGTTGCTTTCGCTGCCGCCATCGCATACACAAACGATCGCAATGCAAATTCAACATTAAACTAATTCCTCTCTCTCTCTCTCTCTCTCTCTCTCCAGATTTCCTCCTCCCTCTGGAAAAAAAAATTTTCGATTCCAAATTGAATCTCAATTCCCCAATTTCTACTTCAAATTCCCTCTCTGATTCTCAAAAAGAGTTCGCAGCTGGCAAAATGCTCAAGTGTCTACTTGTTATCCATGTTCACTGTTCGAACCCTAAAATCAGCCCCTGCAAAACATGCTACCAACATCAGGATCTCCCAAGACTTAATAAGAGCTTCTGCACTGTGTATGACTTTTTTTTTTTTCTTTTTTGCAAGAAACTCTGATTTTATCGCAAAAGTATACATGAAAATAAATCAATAAACAATAAGAAATTAAATTACTCCAAAATTTTCTCGGAAATTTAACCTTTTTCTCTTTAGGATTTTCTCTTTCTTTTTTTTTCCTTTTTTTTCTTCGATGATCTAAGCAAAAGAAATCTTGAAATAGTAATAACTGAATTCAACTTCTCTCACCCATAAAAAAAATGAAAAATTAAAAATCTTAAAATTAATAAATTAATAAATTTACCTTTCTTTTTTTTCACTATTTATTTCCTTCTTTTTCTCTGAGCTTTCTCTCACTAGATTTTCTCTCACTCGTAAAATGTGTGGGCAAA
>JBBYHK010504850.1:0-13993 GCA_038382065.1 Adansonia grandidieri | reverse complement strand
TTTTATTATTTTATATTTAAAACTAATAAATATATTTGTTTAGAATTATTTGTTTATGGTTCATGAACATATTTTTAATTATTCATTAACAAATTCAACTATACATTCATATTTAAAACTAATAAATATATTTGTTTAGAATTATTTGTTTATGGTTCATGAACATATTTTTAATTATTCATTAACAAATTCAACTATACATTCATGAACATATTCGTTTAGAGAACAAGTTAATTTAATTTAAACAAACGAATATTAACTCACCTAATTTTAAACAAACCAAATATAAATATAATTTTAAAATTCTTAACGAATACAAACCGAATATGAATATACTCAAAAATAAATAATAAAAGACGGACAAAAATCTATTCATTGAAGCTGAATTCATTTACCGCCCAAACAAACAAACATTAAACTTCAGGTTGCAATGCAATGCAGTGCAGTGCAGTGCAAGAAAGAATAACTTCTATCTCCGCACTTTATTAATGTGCACTTTTAATTTTTGGTGGTCTAACTAACTAACTAACTAACTATATATATATATATATATATATATATATGTTTTTTATAAATTTTAATTTGTACATAAGGAACAACCTAAAAAAAAATCTTTTAGAATCAATTTTCTTAACGAAACTTCTTTCATTAGACCCAGCAATTTTTGCATGACATAATATATATATATATATATATATATTAGTGTGATGGAATGCAATGGATCGATTCAGTAAAACTACAAGAGATGCAATACGTTGAGGAAGATTTTCCTTGCACTGCATCGGTATGTCACATGACACATGTTAAATGATGTTATATTTTTATATATATATTTATCTTTCAAGAATTTTGATAACATTGTCCCAGTTAAAAGCAATCGTTGGGGAAAACATAATTACTAAATTTTGAAATTCTTGTAATTTATATTGAACTTCTTGACTTAATCAATTAGTTTACATTACCGGATATTTAATATAGTATTAAAGTTCAATCTTCACGTTTTATACCCTTTCTGAATTTAATACGTAATATGTTATTTTGTCGCAAGCTCATACATAAATAAAATTGTCCAAATGAGATTATCTTTCGATTTTTTCTTGTTTAATTTTAAAATTTTTTATGTTCTTGTATTCATTTATAAATTTGTTGAGTTATAAAATGTTAATACGTGACGAATCGAAACATGAGAAATTGACGAAGACTTCAAGACATATAGCAATATCACTTTCTTTGAGATTTTATTCGTCATCAATCTACTATGCACTAAACAGTGTATAACAAAACTATTAAAATTTTATTTATAACCTTTTAAATAGTTTTTTATCTATGAAAGGTTTTATTTATAGGTAAAGAAATATCTCTTTACGTAGATATAACTTTTTCAAATAATATTCTTTTAAACAATCACACCATTTGATAAATAACCAAAAGACATCACTCTTAATTAGATAATTAAAAAAATTATTTATAATTATTAAAAATATAATTTTTCATTATTTTAAAAATATTTCTATATAAACTTCTCTTTATGATTTTGATTATTGATTATATTATTTTGTCAGTGCAATATTATTTTTTTTTTAAATTATGTGTTTCGAAAAAAAAAAAAAAACCATAGCCGCGCGCAAGGATATGGCAGCAACGTGTGCGCCCACTCTGGGCGCTGCATATGCGCCCTAAAGATCAGGGAGCAGCTAATGCTGCTGCCCCTATGTGTTAGGTGTGCATCGCATTCGCACCCCCTATAACTTTTTGGGGAGAACCAGCTGCCGCTGCGCCCTTCCTTCTCCGGCGCAGCTTTTTTTTATTTTTATTTTTTATTTTTTGGCGGCGTAATGGGTCAAACTTTCTCTGTACTTTTTTTATGGGTGTTGTATTCTTATCTTTTTAAGTATATTAATTGAGTTTTTTTTTAATGAAATTTTACGTTACTTAAAGAGTTCAAAAAACAAATATTTTAAAATTTCATAAAGTTCTACTCATAACACTTTTTTTTAGTGAATTCTTTTTAACTTTATGCATAGAATTCTCTTTAATTTTTATTAAAAGATTTTCATACAATTTCTTAAAAAAAAATTTTAATTTTTTTTACTTATTTATTATTGCACATGTTTTCTTTGATAAAAAAACTCACATCATTTATTTTGAAGAATTGTGAGATTATAAATACTCTATCATTATTTTCTGTACGTCATATATAAAAAATAAAATTGTTTCATGGTAAATTACGCTTACAAAGATTATAGCAATGATAACCCAAAAACAAGTGTAATGCTATCATGCTGCTTCATTGAACAACTTATATTAAGAATAACTCTTATCGAAAATAATTTTTTTTATTATAGTCCGTATTTAGAATATATAACTCATGTTTAAAATAACCTTTATTTATAAATATTCATGGCGGAACAACTCTTGTTTAGGCTTCTTTATGATTCGCATCATTTGAAGAATAGAATTTTTGAAACATACATTTATTTCTTACATCCTATAATAAAATTCGATAATTTTAAATACGATAAAAATATAATATAAATATGGCATGTGTTAATAAACATAAAAAACAAAAAAAAAATTGTCACACGTGCCTTGTAGCTGATGAAAATAATCAAAGAAGAAATTACACGTGGTTTAAAAAGGTTTTAAGGATATATATCAAACATTGTTAGTTTATTAAAGCCCCTGAATAAACTTATAAATTAATACACCTAGACGGATTTCATAACATTGCTTATTTCTTTAAATCTCATTCTATTCTGCCTTTTTTTTTTTTTGGTTGGTTGTAAAAGCAAGAAATCTAAAAGAAAAATAAATAAATAAATAAATAAATAATGGCCTTCTAAATGTTGCATTTAGAAGCTTATAATAGTTATACATTTAGGTGACTAAGTAATCACGTTGTATGATCAATGGGAATATTTACAAGGGATTAATTACTAGGTAGAAACTCAGCTGAAGTCGTGCACAACAATCACATTTTTTTCAAATCAACCTGCAGCTGCAATGCCATGTACATGTAAATATCCCATAGAGCCCACGGTTAGTCAACTATTCATCCTACATCTACTCATGGATACGATCAAAAATTGACCCATATTGAAAATATCTTCGAAACCTAATCTGAAGTAGGCCAAGTTTACCGAGTCAAGTATGTAATCCAGCTCTTAAACAGGTCTGCTTACTAGTTTTTATCCGTACTTTGTTTTCTTTTATTATTCTTATTATATCCAATATTCACCTCTCTTTACCAAACATTCTGTTTTAATCCACCATCACAGGTCAGTTGAAATTTAAAGTTTCGTATATACAATTGACGGATACCATTTACTGGCGATTAATATTTTACAAATAAAATTATATAAATACCTTAAGATTGCTTTCCACCTGAGCAGATGCTTGGTGAGAAGAATAACCATTAGGAGCTAGCAGGAGAGGGTGGGGAACAATGCTCCTAAAATGGCTATACATGCTGAAAAATCATAATCCAAGTATGAGCAAAATTATCCTTTTAAACAAGTCATGTGGTTCTTTGCATAATAACCAGTGTCTCTGCATACAATATGTGGAAAAGAACGCATGGATCTGAGTAGAACTACATATTCTATATAAAAGAATGATACC
Source organism: Adansonia grandidieri (assembly GCA_038382065.1). Classification (NCBI taxonomy): domain Eukaryota; kingdom Viridiplantae; phylum Streptophyta; class Magnoliopsida; order Malvales; family Malvaceae; genus Adansonia; species Adansonia grandidieri. The sequence continues at coordinate 10,372 of JBBYHK010504850.1, read as the reverse complement.
TTAATCTATGCTGGTTAAAGGATGTTAAGAATGCAACAAGACAGCGTATAATCTTTCGAAGCAATTGGGAGACCTGGAAGACGAATTTTAAACCAGGTTTTCAGTAGACTGCAGACGGCATTAAAGGAACAAAAAAAAAAAATGACATGTAAACCTCAGTATGGATATCTTTCTGAATAGAATGCCAATAAGAGATCCCCAATGAAGCAGACTTTACTTGAGAAACATATTTTATTTGATTAATGCTGCTGCTTGTGAAGAGGACTGTTTCAAGCACTGCATAGATTCCTTGGAACGTAGAAGCCACATAATTTGCCAACATAAGAACACCTTGAATAGAAGTGAGGAGCAGCTTCCAAATACATTCAAAGCATGCACAAATCAATGTCACTGGACAGAAAAAAAGAGTCAAGGTCAGCTTCTGCTTGATTTTAAACCTGAAATGTTAAATGCTTAACTAAAGTTATAGTCATAGCTATACTATGTTACTCGGACTTGATCAATCGAGATAAGCATGGGTGTGTGTCCATAAATTTGGAAGATCACATCTTATACTCATATCCGAATATATATCAAACACGAGTATCAAACATGAGTATTTCATAAAAAATGAAGAGTCAAAATGGTTAGTACTTTAATGCTTTTTTATTTTTTTATGTTTGTTGAGGCTTTCTCCAAACATTTTCTTTTTTGTGGATATAATTAATTGATGATGCCTTTAACTAGTATGCATGTGAAAAGCTTCTAAACCATTTATTTTTCCTTTGTAAAGTAGTCCAAAGAACAAGGTAAATATTTTGCATACCTGAACCGCATACATAGTTTTAGAGAAGCCCCAATGAACCAATGATGAAAGTAAAAAACTCAACAAAGTCTGAAACCATGCTGCAAAAGGGCTCTACCAAGGTACAAGCAGTGATGCAGAACTGCTCCTCCATTCCAGCAAAAGTTCTCCATGCTGGTACTACCGGCGCCATTATCTTTCCGATGGCTGCATCAAGGATCTTGTCAGCAGCAACACCGGTAACTTCATCTGTCACGCTATCATAAGAAACCACATGACAGCCTTCTCAAGATTGTGAAGGAACAAGAACGTCCCAAGATATCTTATCCTTGAGATCATATCCCAGGCTTCAATGCACTTAAAAAAATGGTCCACAAATGTGTGATGCAGTTGACTTCAAGAGTGGGACATTCTTATAGAGATCATAAAACCCAATAATGACGGTAAGAAGTGAGATGAATATATAGATGGTTCTCAGCAGAGATGGCATCCATTGACGATATACTTTACAAAAGAATGGATAGGATTGGAGGAAAATAACCCAAGAAGGAAGTCGTGCATCAAGCAAAGCAAGGAGCCTTAAATCTGAGGTGATTATCTGCCTTAATTTAGATGGCAGATTCCTGCCATTGAGACTGAAAAGCAGGAAAGTATGCCGGTATTCTTTTCGCTCATCTCTGGTCCCGTGAATCAGCTCGGCTGTTCCATTATTCGTGGTAAATTTGTCATCTGTCTCATCAAGGAAGCATTGTTGAACATCAAAGAAGACGTCTTCTGAAAATAGCTTAGCTTGAGATATATCGTCGAACAATAATTCTCTAGAAGAAATAGTAATTCCCTATGAAGTAGTACTATTGCGAGAAGGAACTTTTTGTTGCAGAAGTATTAGATTTCTTTGTAGTGTTAAGTGTTTCCGATGGTGTGGCTAAAAACCATGAAGAATGCAGCTCAATGCCTGGTCAATGCCATTGAATTCTCATTTTCTCATAGATTTCACTTCTAAAGCAAGAGATGCATCTTTCTGTTGGAAAGAACATATTAGAATTTAGAAAGATACGGAATGAATTTTATATAATAAATGACATCAGAACCCACTTCACATGGAGCAAAGGCAAACTTAGAATCCCATACCTGATGATAATAGGAAGCGTCGTAGATGTTGAGATTCGAGCTTTAAATATGTTAGATGTCACTTTCTAAAGGTGACTGCATGAGCCAAATAGACTAAGCACCGAGTTAGCTATAATCCATACGATGCACCGATAATCTAACATATGCTTTTTTTTAATAAGTATTTATTTGACAGTTTAGCATTTAGATGTCCTCTGTCTGTGGACTTTCAAATGTTTATGTATGTATTCAATGATAATCATGGAAATATAGTCATCCTATAGATTACCTGAAGTAAATTCGAATAGTTGATGCTACGAACGTCTTCCCGTGCAACTTTAAACACAATAAAACCATGCAAAGTTTGTACAAATTTACTACAGAAAATGGAGAGCTTTCTCTCAAAGTAGCCATCGTTACAATGGGAAGCCGCCTGTTTGAGCTCTTCTCGCAACTGGGTGATCCGCTTCTTAAACTTGGAGTCCGCAACGAAGTTCGGCTACTTTTACAAAGTGACATTTTGCACTGAGCACGAAGAGAAGAACCAAAACAAGTTAAACAACAAAACAAGTAGTTTACAAATTCACAAATCAAAGGCAATGTGGAAAATATACATAAATATGTATATTTCACCCTGGTGCTCATTAACTACTTGATGTGGGCAGATCTTGAATAATGTTTGTTCATCCGCCGTGATTGATTATCTACCAGGACAAGAAACTTCTTACTGATGGGGGCAAAGAACAGGAACGCCGGTGAAAGATATTATTGTTTGTTTCTGGGTACAAGGCATCAAGATATATTTCATCAGCCAAGAAAACCAAAATCAGTAACCTGAATTATACTCTGATCAATGTGTGGAAAAGGGTCAGAAGCCCAGAATTTAACAGCAAAAGTCGCAAATTATGCAATTAAGCACCTAATTTCTGCTCAAGAATTTTTTTTTTTTCATTTATATACATATATAGTTGGATTTTAAAATTATTAGGAAATGGAATATTAATAGAAAAATCCTCATTTTCCTTTACAAATTCATTCAAAAAGATTTGGCTCTCACCCAATCTGCAGACTTGTCAAAGGATAAAGATCAGGAAAAGAATCCATTCTTTTAACTATCTGTCTTCAAAAACTCTCCACTGACCTTTATTCTGAAAAAGCTAGCCCAATCTAATTATCTACTTGCTTTCCAAAACAAAAGCATCAATGATGTCTCAAAGGGAACATGATTAAGGGCATAGTTTATTTCTTAATGAGATTAAAAACCAACAAAGACATATAAATATAAATATATATATATATATTAAGAAAAAGATTAACAATAAACATTTACTGAACAAAAAAAAAAAAATCAAAACTAAACGAAAGACTAGCAATGCTCAAGAACCTAATCTTTTGACGTTTATTTTTGTATTTTCTCAAGAACCTAACCTTGCGGGAAATGCAGAGCCCAAATTAAGATCTTGGTCGTGCAATGTCATTGCAGTTATTTTGGCACGGTGACATGGATAAAATTTACTTACTTCGACAAACACATCAACATAAAAAAATAATTAAAAAAATAATAATAATTTTATTTTTATTTTTATTTTACTTTGACATGCGTCAAAATTTTATTGGTTATAAAACATTTAATATGAATCTCTAACCAAACAACCTAATGTATTTGATTAAAACTTTTTGAACTTGTTAAAAGTTTTAAATATATATATATATATATATATACACACACACACACACATATAACAATCCCAGAAATGGTTTTTGTTTTTTGGTTTGAAACTTTTGTCAATCTAAGTTTGCCCAGAATTAGGGGTTTACAAGTTTTGGAAAATTGAATAGGAACAAAATACAAGAACAAAGAAAATCCAAACAAGAGACTTTCCTGTTGAATATATATTTTTAAATTTTGATTAGGTTAAAATAGTTTTAATCAAATACAATTAGTTGTTTCGTTAGAGATTCATATTAAATATTTTATAGCCAACAAAATTATGACACGTGTTAAAATAAAATAAAAACTAATTTTTTTTTTTTAAGTTTGCTGATGTGTTTGTCAATTTCATTAGGTTAAAATAATAAGAATTTTTTTCGGCTATGATTGAGGGCTTTCATGATTACAAATTAAAGTATAAGAGTTTATTTTAGGCACAATAATAGTATAAGGATTTATTTTAAATAAAGCACCTTAGTTTAAGGGCTATTTTAATATATTAGCCTACATTTTATAAGGAGGATTAGCAAGATAATACATACTTTTAGCGTATATTAAAAAATTAAAAAAATAAGACATTTGATAAATTTTAAATTTACTTAAAAGTTAAAAGATTTTACCGTTGATGTATAAAATATAAACTATATATATATATATGAGAGGATCTACTTATACTAATATAAAAAGTAATTTTGTTTTACGTATTTTATAATTTTTTATATGATTTTATATTTATTTAATCTAATGATATTATTTCATAATATATTATATAAATCATGTGTGTCAAATTTCGAGTCATTTTTAATTAATTATTGATGTAAAAAAATTTTCAATTGTTAAATATATATAATATGATATTTTCAATTAACATAATGTAAATATCAATTAAAAATTTATATGCATGAAAAATATGCTAACGTTACAAAATTCAATAATCAAATTATTAAAACACTAATGATATGCGAAATTATAAAAACATGTTGCTAACTTTACTGCTGCCGATTCCTCGCGTGTGTGTTCCGTTTTGGCTGCGAAGCAAGTTAAAATCTAATCAAGCAATGAAAACGAATCGCCGTTACCGTCCAATTCTTAAATAGTGAATCTCGATCGTCCACTGGATCCCCCAACCGAGAACGTAATTTTGCCTTATTAGATTATCCCACATTCAACGGTAGAAGTGTAGGTTAGAAACTCGTACACATAAATAAATATCTGACACAAATATATATACATATATATATATATATATTCGATGTAAATATATTTAATTTTTATTAAATTTTTATAAATATATTAAATACAAATATTGAAATACAAATAAATAAAATGAATAAATTATCCACATAACATAAAATAGATTATAAGTGTCTATCAGATAGATGATTATGGTTAAATACACAATCATTTTCTTCTTATTAATCATTGGTACATAAATTATCGTTGTGGTTTTATCTGGATATTTTAAGGGTGGTTAGCTCGAGATGGAGGATTGATGGAGATGAATTTGATGCTTGTGCTGGTAAGTTATTCAGATTCAGTTACAAAAATTAAATTTGATTCAGTCATTGTTATGTAAATTTAATCGCAATTTATTCAAATTTAATTAAAATGATTTTCAAATTCGATTCAATTACTGTTAATGTTTAATGATTTTGAGTTAATTTGGAGCCATTGAGTGAGCTGAGTTTGAATAATCTAACCTTACGTTTTCATACCACATGTAGAAGGTATATGGATACCGTATTTAAGATTTTTCTTTGTCTTTGTGGTCATTTGATGTTTTTGTTAAGCAAATCCTGGTTGGCTTAGATCGCAATTAGGGTTTCCCAAGGGGTTAATGAGTCACGTCATTTCAATGACCAAATGCTTTTAATCTCTAACCGTATGGCTATGGAGATGATGAAGGTTCAGTTAATGATGTGACCATGATGAACTTAATTGCAAGCCATAGACAAAGCAAACAAATGCTATTCATTAAGTATTCAAAAATTCACCTTAAAATTAAGGGATGACAATAGGTCTTTGACCTAATAACGTATACAACCCTAAATGACATGTAAAATGGGATCACACTATCGAAAACAAAGGTTTAGCATATTACAGGCACTGATTGGATCATAGGAATTCCTTTTGGATGTCATGAGGCTATGAGGAACTCAAGCTGGCAACTGAAGCTTTTTGTTGTTCTTCCAGCTACAACCACACCAAGAAAGCACATAAGATTAAAAGAAATAATTCAGATTTAACAGAAACAAAGCATAATTCCATATATCAAAATTTTAAACCTTCACCTGTCAAAATAATAGTAGAAAAAGTCAGCGTAAAGGAGTGTCTGAATGATCCCAGAAATCCAAGCTGCAAGAGCCATAAAAGAATCGATGAAAAAAGGAATTTATGGAAGAGGCAAAATCCAACAGAAGCACACAATCGAGCATATCAAGAAAGACAAAAGCCCATGTACCACAAGAGGAATTTATGTAAGATGCAAACAGATCTACAAGCCAGAAAATTTCCTCGGAAAAATGTTAATATACAACATATACGCTAAAGCCCAATGATACCAAGTGAAAATTGTACCCTTTTAAGAACGTCAAAGCTAGTACTATTACAAAGTGCTGTATTGCTTGTAACAAACCAACATCACCAGGAAGATGCTAATGATGTTTGCCAAGGTAACTCCATGATCACTACCCTGTCTGGTGTGCAAGGCAGGGAAAAAAGGCTGGTCAGGAGCCAAGCGAAGAACTCACAAATTATGCCTCCAAGTGCTTTTTGAGTTACTACCAAGTTATTTCTACTAGACAGCAGATACCAAGAGATGAAAATCATTATTTAAAACAACAAAGGAGCGACCACATCGAAATATGCAATATGCTAAAGACATCAGCTCAGCTCCATATCATAGCAACATTCTATTTTTTTTTTTTTTTTTAATATTGTAACAACCACTATTGACAGACGGAGATCCTAGAAATCCTAACAATCAACAATAAAAAAAATGCCGTGATGTTGAGCTTAAATAGAACAAATTCAAATTTCAGCTACGTATCAACTGGATATAAAGGCACATGACCCTGAAAACATCTTCAGAGAGATGAATTGTCAGCGTTGCTCACCTCTACAACCCATGTTTCAAATTTGGGAGAAGGAAAAAGAAAGAGAAGAGAAGAGAAGAGAACCTCTTTGCATTTTTTTCAAAAGGAAGAGCTTAAAGTTAAATGATAGACTAGTTTACAAGTGAATGATGAAGGTAGGCTGTAGGACATCCAAAGCGATACATGCTCAGAGAGAAAAAGATAGAAAGACTTACGTATCCAGTGGACATAGTGTGGTTCAGTGAAGTACCGGTAAATCCAGTTAAGAATGTATAATCCTCGGTATGCACTGCAATAAAAGAGAAAGAAATATAAGCAAATCTGTCCATTACAAACATAAACATGCAATTCTACTAGCAAAAGGAAAACTCATAGTCCTCTACATATCTAGGATGACATCATCAAATAAATATTCTTATACATGCGCCTCATTTTTCTTAATTTGGAAATTTCATGTGATAGTTAATAATCAACTAGTTTTTTGCTACCATACTGCATACAGACACTTTCCAGTGCATATGGAATCATATGTGGAACAACAGCCTAAAATTTTCATTTTCAGTTTGCCAAAAAATCCTTTCCTCTAGCTCTGTTCACTGAAGGCTATAACTCTCTAATTCGGGCCTATCATTCCTTTCTCTTTTGGGCCTCGGACAGAGATATGTAACTCTAAAAAAGAGTAACAGTATCATATATGGGCAGCAAAAATCCCAGGCCATTATCCCCTGTGAGCTTCAAACATAAACATTAATAAGTTTGGAGAAAGTTTGAAATCACAAAGATAATAAACTTCATTGAGTCCTAAACAACAGCAATAGTTAAGAATCCAAAACGCGATGCAAAGGAAAGGCTCCAGTTTTGATGCTGAGACTTTCAATTGAAAAGAAACAATGCTTAATATATGATTAAAAGTTAAACATAAGGTAGAACCAATTCAAAGTTTCAAAAAACAAATTGCACTTAATCTAAAATGAACCGAACAAAGTACAAGATCTAAGACATTATCAATTAATTAAATAAAAAATATTAGTATAAGAATATGGGGAAAATTTTGAAGCATACCCAAGAAGAAATACATATTGGCCAGTCAAGTTGTCGATGTTTCTTGTCCTTTGCAAGAGTACAAGCTGAGGGAGTATGGCTACAGCTTCTAGATACAATGAAAAAGTCCACAATACCTGGAAAAACCCATTTTCCATAAATCAAAATAAAATATAAAATTGAACCGTAACTGAAAAAAAAAAAAGTTCAAAAAAATCTAAAGAGACCTCCTTGAAGGTGAATTTCTCATGAATGAGAAGAGCCAAGAGCAGGCAAGGTAACAGAAGAAAATAATGGCGGAAAGTGTCTTGGTCTTTATCGTAAGACCTTCGAACAATCTTATGGCTACGCATATACCAAACAATCAAAAACGAGCTTCCCAAAAATACTAATTTCATCAACGTATTGTAAATCGATATAAAATTAGTAAAAATGTCCAAGTAACGGCTGGCGAAAACGATGGCGTAAAGTTCTTGTGTCTTCAAAGAAATACCTGTGGAAAAAAAAGGAAGAAAATTTTAAAAACTGAAGCTCGAAAACTAAGAAAATCAGGATCGAAATTTTTTTTAAAAAAAAAAAGTTACCGGCGCAAGATTTGATAGTATGGATCTTGAGGAGCAAGACGAGAATACTGGCCAGGTGAGTCATATCACCTGCTAATCTGAATATATTCATTTTCGCTCTTCCAGATCCAAATCCAAAACCCTAAATTCCTTCAATCCCCAAATCAAAACTGCCAAAAACGTTTCCAGCCTCCAACGAGCCTCTTTTTTTTTTCCTCCTTAATCACTTTTTTTTTTTTTAAGTTGAACATATTAACAGTGGAAGTGGAGACAACGATCCTTTGCCAATAAGATACGTACACGTCATGGTTAAACCACAGTCACGGTCGGTGAAAAAGTCCAATTTTAGGTCAATACTAAAAAGAGGTGTAGTTTGGATGAAAAAAAAAGTCAAGCAAAATTTACTTTTTTTTTTTTTTTATGCAAAAGATATAATTACTTTATTTTTATATTAATAATATTTTTAAATAATTTTATTAATTGAATTAGTATTTAATTAATTTATGATATTAATTTACTCAATCATTTTAAAATAGTATAAATTAATATGTATTTGATAAATAACTTTAAATAAAAATATTAATTATTGTCTAATGATATTGTGAATAAAATGATATAAAAAAAGAAAAATATAATTAATATATTATTTATTTAATTCAATAAAATTAATATACTAAATTTAAAAAGTCTTTTTTAAAGTGATAATAAAATAATCTTTAACAACTAATTATAAATACCAGTTAAGCATATCTTTTTAAAATTTTTAAATATTAAATTTAGAATATAATAATTTTACAAAATTATTAATCTTTTTTATTAGAACTATATATATATATATGAGATAAACTTAAATAATAGGTAAAATGGATAAAATATGGGGATAATACAATGACTTTTCAAACTATTTTTCAATATTTATAAGCACAATTTCAAAGTTTTACTTACTTTGTGGAATACTCCAGACAAGGAACACAAATTTTTGACTTTTTAAGTCCAACACATTGTGTAAGTAGCAATATATACAACTGAAGAGCTTGAATTCGTGCATAAGTAAATTTATTACGTATCAATTAAATTAGTACTCAATTGATAATTTATTAATATAATTAATGTGAATAAAAACTAAAATAAAATCATTTTACAATTTTTAGCGTGTTAGATTCGAATATGAATGTTTAGAGAGATATAACTAATGGTTTTATTTGATTGATTTTTTGGTTATTTAACTTTGTTTAAAAATTAAAACAAAAAAACAAGAATTATAAAAACAAATAATTAACTAAAAGAAAAAACATCAAATGGAAGCTTAATCTTAGACATTACCTCATGCTTTGTTTGGTTTATTACAAAGACAAAATAAAAATGATAAATTTTTTAGTGGATTTAAAATTAGTTCAATTGGTTAATTCAAATGGATTTTCTTAATTGATAATTAAGTCACACAATCAAGTATAAAAAAAAAGTTAATTAGGGCACATTTGATGAATCATTATATTGAATATAAAAATCTTTTTTTAAAACAACATTTTTAACTAATTTTTAATCTTAGTACAGATACCATTAATTGAATTAAGAATAAATAAATTTTTTATAACATACAAATAAAGTCTTTTTTTTTTTTAGTAAAAGCAGGTAGAAAAAATCAACCTCAAATTAATATAGAATATAAATAACTAACTAACTAAAGAATCCATCCAAATAAACAAAAAGAAGTGAAGTTAATTATAGAAACGACCCTCTAGTGTAATACTTTCTCAATTAAGTAAATAAATTGACGTAATACTTATGGATAAGCATTTCGTATTAATATTGTTAAATTATATTAATATTTATTTAATATTTAATTAAATTATGATACGAAATTTTTTAAAAATAATATGATATTTTTATCACATGTATATGTTTCATAAAAACATAATATGAATATTAATTTGAGCTAAATTTTTTTTATATATTTATTTGAAAAAAATGATATAATACATAGGTATTTGTGTAATTAATCCAAAAGAAAACTGTAAAATAGAATAAGATTATAGAATTCATCTTAATATCTCCCAACCAACAGCAC
>JBBYHK010504830.1:0-13995 GCA_038382065.1 Adansonia grandidieri | reverse complement strand
GTCTTATTATTGGGCCTAGGCCTTATACTTTCTGGGTGTGACAATTGACCCAGGTTAGATTGTGGTTATAAAATGATAGCACACAGGCCTAGTCAAATCAGCATTGCTTGTATAAGATTGTATGGAGCATGCTGGTCGACCCAGCAAGTACGTCAAGTGAACTGATGTACCCTGATTAGGTTAGCTGCAACTTTTGCCGTGTTGACGTCTTGAACATGTGGTTGGATATATCGAAATTATCATCGAGGACGCAGCTTGACTTAAACTTGTGTTCAGGTTGATTGATGCAACATCGAAGACGTAGCTCGACTTCAACTCGTAGTCAGGTCGACTGATGTATTGCTAAGGATGTAGCTTGACTTAGATTTGTAGTCGGATCGATTAATGTCTGGTCATCTGATGCTAAATAGATTGATGAATGGTCCATTGATGCATGGACATACAACTGATGTATGGTTGATTGATGTCATGGCTCTCAGATACGTTATTGAATTTTGAAAATTTCTTTCTCAACCACCGTCACCGTTCACCTTTTCCAAAATCTAGCCAAGTTTCACCGCTGTTCTCGTCGTACGCCGCCGATGACCAAAATTCTTCAAAATTACCCGAAACCTCCTAAGCCCCAAATTCCCACTATATTTATAAAAATCGTTGTCCGAGAACCTCCAACGGCAATTGTCCGATGGCCATCCAAATTTGGCCAGACCCTCATCTAGTCATCCCCTAACTTTTGATTGTTCGATTCTTGAAGTAGCAACCCCAAGTTCGGCACCCAGGAAATCCAAGACACACGAGATCCAAAATGTAAATTGTTGCTTTCGTATCTTATTCAGAATTTCGGATAGGATTTTGTTATTTAATTCAAAATTTTTATTTTTATCTTAACCTTTAATTTCTTGTTTCCATTTATCTATTTTTGCCTACTACTTCCAACGATTGCTTACTGATCCCTATTGAAGGATGTTTATTAGAGGTTTTTATAGTCAGATAAAATTTTTAATATTTTATTTAGGTTCAAGTTTAACTCAATTTGTAAGTTTGAATCACGATTTCAAAAATATTAAATATTAAAAATTATATTAATATTAATAAATTTTATAATAAAATTTAAATAAAAATTATTTTTTTATTATATGAACATGAATTGGGATGAGATTGGTTTAGATGTCAATCAAAAGGAAATGAAGTTTAATCAAATATGAGTCAAATTTATTGAACCAAATGTATTATTCGGTTCGTGAACATGTCTAAGAGAAAGGGGAGAACAGATCAGAAATAAAAAAAAAATAGTAAATGAGTAAATGAAAAACATATAAATGAAATAAATAAATAGAAAACGTGGGCTCAGGCAACTGAACGTACTAAATTCCATAATTGGGCTCGAGAGAACAATTGGAGTAGGACTTAACGGCAATTTAAAGTACAAAATCTGATGGGAGGTTAATTGTCCGAACTTGAAATTCTAACTTAAATGCCCCCCAGCAAGATGGGATTATCTTAGACATCTCCATTTTCTCTTCCTCTGAAACGAAATAGACAGATAGAATAAATTAAATAACCACCGATGAAAGAACCAACGGCAGCTAAACGGGCAGTAGTCGACGGTGCTAGGATCGCCATACCAACCCCATAGGAAAAACACATCAACCTATAGAGTGGGAAAAGAAAAGATTTGATACTCTTAGCAACAGCGTCCAACAGCGACGTTGTTAGGGAAAAAGCTATTAAAAAGGCTATCCCATTGGGAATATAGAACAAAAGAAAACCAAGTGAGCGCATGTCTGATTTCCCTTCATCACCATTTTTATTCGAATTACCCGCTGCTGGAGCTGCATCACCCTGTGAAAAACCACCCGGAGGGCTGAGCATAGCTTGGTAAGTCATTGCTAGAACCAGTGAAAGTACGACTAGCAATGCGTTGATTGTTTCGAGTTTCATCTCCCTTATATAATCTGTCAATACTGCTTCAGACCTTGAAACCTTCCGAGAGGGAGCACGGCTCAGGATTTTCACACTTTCCCTGGTGTCGACTAGGGTTTGTCTTTGCAAGACATCCAAAGCTGTAAAACCGCGTCGATTAATCTTGTTCTTGTCAATTTCCTTGCAGTTTATCAACAGTTTGATCATCTGCTTAAAATAAAAATCCACTATTAATTGACCAAATACAACAAATTAATCTCGCTTTTTCCAAGAAAAAAAAAAAGAAAAGAAAGAATGTGCCTGGGTTTGGTTATTTGATGCAGCTATGTGCAACACAGTGTTTCCATCCTTGTCCTGTAAGTTAAGGATTTCGCTTATCTGAAACTGATCATTCTCTTTGAAGGCCCTTTGAATCCACTGAAGTATGGCTTTGAAGGCCTCAAATCTGTTGTTTTGTGCAGCAATATGCAGCGCATTTTGTTTCCGAATTGTCAAATCTAAGATACAACCATGGCAACGATCCAGAAAATGAGACAGCAGATGAACGTCTCCTTCCAAGGCAGCATAGTGAAAAGGACTGTAACCCTCCCTCCCTTTAACACGAGCAAGATCTTTATCAACTGATAGGAGATCAATCACCGTTTCTGTTTGTTGGTTTTGCAAGGCTAGATGAATCGGGCTGAAACCCTGCTGGTTCAACTTCCTGGCAAAAGATGGCTTCAAATTCATCACCTCCATCGCGAAGTCAGTGTGTCCTGCAGCTGCAGCTACGTGTAATGGCGTATCAACAAACTCCATCTGATCAACACGCCTGAAAACATCAGTATCAACCTGAATTAATGCATACAAGGCATCAATGTTCCCTGATCGAGCTGCGCTCCTCAACCCTTCATCCATTGCAAAGATCAAATAATAATCGTAGGCAAATAATCAATAACGGTTTCGTCTACTTATATTAAGGCACCGATAAGGATTTAAATAACAGTTATAATGCTACAGTTGTCATTGTTCAACAGTTTTAACATTTTTCATTATTGATATTACGATTAAATTTTATTATAATTAATTATGATAATATTTATTATATTCGTATCATAATAAATATGATGTAATTGAAAATGTGTTTATAAAATAATTTGAATCCTTAGACATTTACATTATCTTATAATTTCTATAGTTGAGTTTGAGGTTGAAGATATTTGTTAAAAATTTATAAATTCTTAATATGATGCGACTGAAAATGTGATACGTGTTTATAAAATAATTTGAATCCTTAGACATTGATATTATCTTATAATTTCTGTGGGTGAGATTGAGGTCGAAGATATTTGTTAAGAAGTTGTAGATTCCTCCCCCTCCTCCCCCCCCCCCCCCAAACTACTTGTTAGTTTTCTTCATTATTTCCGTGTCCATATCTCTTTAGAAAATTCTTCCATGTCAATTTTAGATGTCGATCTTTTGGCTATAGATTGTAAGCTTTTCCTACACGGTAACTAAATTGACCTCAGAATATTATGGAATATCCATTGGCTAGGGTCGTAGCGATGGAAAAAGGGACCTGCCGAGATTTTTTTTTTTTAAGTGGCGGTAAATTAGAAATAAAAGAAGAGTTATTGATATTAAAATTTAAAATTGTTAAGTATTATTTTTTAAGTTACACAAATAAATTAATTTAAATTTTGAATTTAAGAAGATAGATATGTTAAGTAAAGATTAAAAATAATAACTCATATATTAATATCGTGTTCGTATTATTTTAATATCATAATAATGACGTGTAAGAATATTTTATATTAGAATGACTTAAAAAGTGAAGTTTTTAGATACCAGTAGAATAATACCACGTTATAATTCTTTAAAGATATATAATTGTTGCCGTTTATTCATCCACACTAAATCAATTATGGTTAAATCAATTTTTCCATAACTCTAATTAATGAAAAAAATAAAGAAAAAAAAAAGGCTCATAAAATAAAATAAACGATGACTGTAGTGCAACAATAGGCGTGAATGAGTATATAAGAACTACATGCTTTTAAAAATTATGATGTGGAATTATTTTATTGGTGCTTAAAAATTTTATTTTTTAAGATCATTTTAATATAAGTTATTCTCTTAATGTATTATCTTATAGTTGTATAAATTGTGAAAGGTTTATATAAATTTTTATATGTTCGTGTATTTATATTGTGTTTGTGTTATTTTTTATAGTTATATTATAAAAAATGAAATTAAAATTTATAAAAAAATCAAGAAAAATAATTAAAAAAAACAATAAAACTTATAACAGTTTTGGTATTTTACAAAACAATAATTGTATTACTTTGAGATTAGTTTGGATGGAATTATAAGTAATGTCAGATGTGTTAATAATTAATATAAGATTGAGATTGAATACCGTAATGATTAAAATTATAGTATTTAATTTATGTTAACACAATTGATTATTGTTTCTTATAAAAACAAAAGTGCGGTAGAAAAAATCAATTGATACAAAGGACAAAATATAAAAGTGAAAATTTTCATCGCACACATGCCTGTCTGTACATGTTTGAGTATATTTAATAATTTGTCTTTGTAGTATATTTATATATTCTGCTATATCATAATTTCGTTTAAAATATTTTATATTATATGAATTTTGATACATTAATAATTCGTATTATATAAATTTTAAAATATATATTCTTATCATGTCATATTTTAATTATTTTATTCATATCATATTTATATAATCATGTTTAATATAACTTAGATATGCGTTTGAGTATATTTGGTGGCATTGTCAATAAAAGTTGTATAATTCAATTAAAATTGTATGACATAAAAGTCCGTTGGCAGAATTATATGGTTTTATTGCGAAAAGGAAGACAGAATTATACGGTTTTGTCGGCAGAATTATACAGATTTCAAGCTTCGAATATGTCCTCCGTTTTGCTTGTTTTCAAGCTTCAAATTTGGAACAGTTTTTATATATTTACTTTTTTTTTTTTAAGGAAAAGATTATTGATTTAAACAATTATAGGAATGAAGACAAAAATCATTGCTAAACGGAATTTTTAATTAATTTAATTAAGCATGCCAAAGGCCTAATAAATTCTTATCCATAGTTTCGTGATAATGACTAATCATCGATTGCCTAGTGATTCACTATTATTATTAGGCATTTAATTTATGATCATGGATATATTTTCAGTTGTGTTATTTTAATCACAATTACTTGTAGATAGAACAAAAGCTATCACAATTTGGGATCAATTTTTTTTTTTTTTTTCATTTTGCACTCTTTGATGTAAAACATAGCAATTATAATTGTTAGCTCAAAGAAAAGATTGAACTAAGAGGAGGGTGAATTGGTTCTACAAAAACTTAATCAATTTGAAGTAAATTGAAAATAAAATGAGTTAAGGTTAAGAAAAACAAACAATCAATGTATAGAGGTTCGGTCCTTAAGCTTGGCACCTACATCCTCTCTTCTTGGTACTTTCTTATTAAGGTGATTTTCACAATTCACTGATCAAATTGTTTACCTTTAAGGTTGAGGTATGACCTTACACTACTATTTTTTAAGGTTTAGATAGAACTTTTTAATCTCTTTGAGAATTCTACCTCAAATTCTTAAATATTTTTATTCACTTTCACACAACCCTTTTTGTGATATGAATAAAGTGTTTTGCAAACAAATTAAACCTTTAGTAGGTGGATGTTTGCTGGAATCTAAGTACAAGGTGACTAAGATACAAATACACTTGGAAAAGTATAAATTTGATACAAGTAAAAATGAAAAATTTGAAGACTTTTGAGCTTTTGATGTTCAATGCTTGAATGATTTTTTGTATCTCTGCTTTTTCAGGTGTTGGGAACCTTTATTTATAGCTTGAAATTAATTTGTAGACGTTGGACATTTAATATGGTGGTTGGAGAGCCATGTAGCCTTTATAAATGCTTGTTTCTATTCAGACCTATGCTATATTATTGATACAATACCAATAGTATCAATACAAGAATAAAACAAATGACCGTTACAGCTTGTTGTATCGATACATAGGACTGAGTATCGATACCAACCAAGCTGTATCGATACAGACACACCTGTATCAATACATTTGAGGGTTTCAGTCAAACCTTGGCTATTGCCAAGCATTGTATCGATACATATGGGGTGAGTATCGATACTCACTGCAATGTATCGATACATGCTTAAAAATATCGATACAAATGAAGGTTTTAAACATAGTGTCGATACATTTCTTCATTGTATCGATACATACCTTCAAAATCCTTTGTAAAACAATTTTTCTTGACTTGATATTAACTCAAACATATCTCAAAAATATTTTAAGTATAAATATACATTTTGGAACATATATTTTTTAGAAAATACAAACTTAGTACTTTCAAAATATTTTTCAATTTTAACATAAATACCAAGTTGAGTATAAATTAATTTAGCTTAAGTTGTTTGTTATATCAAAACTGAATTCAAAGTTAACGATCACCCTCTTTTTGATATAAAAAAACTTAAGATAAATTTGCTTGTTTTTGAGCTTAAAGAAAAACTCTCCCTCATTAAAACAATGGTTTTCAAAAGTTCTAATATGAGCAAATAGGGTCCTTTAAAGCTACAACATTTCAAATCGATAATATTGCCTAAGATTTTCATAAATCAAGCTACAACATGTAAAATAATGTTCAATATCAACATGATAGTTAGTTTCCAACACGACAATATAATCATGATCAAGTGCATAATAATTTCATGGAAGACATGAAGACATGGAAGACATACTTAGCTACACATTGCAAATTTGTGACATTTCTCCCTCTTTTTGTTATATCAAAACACAAGAAAGAGCAATTTAAAGTAATAGAGAAAATGCAAGCAAAGATGATGCATTAAGCAGATAATGTTAAATAAAGTCAACAAAATAAACAGAGTCAACAAAATAAAGAAGTTGAAATGAATCCAAAAAAAACTTAAATGTCATCCTAAAATAAACCTAAGATGACTAAGGTTCATCGGCCGGAGGGTCCGCTGCGGGTGGATTGTAGGCGGCGGTGCATGATGAAAGGCTGCAAAAAACCTATGGAAATGCTTGATCAACACCCGATGACTATGCTGAAGACTAGAAATACGAGCATTAATGGAATCGAATTGGTGATCCCAAGAGTCGAGGTATCGCTCCCATGTGTCAAAACGCCCTATGATGGAATTGTACATATGTTGGAGGTCCATGGGCACGGATGAAGAGGTAGCGGTAGCCGAGGGTGGAGAAGGTGCATTGTGCACCATATCATCATCATGATCATTAGGAGCAAGAACATTCGGCTACTCAAGCGGTGGAGGTGGTTGTTGATGAGCCTTCGAAACAAAGTTGGCGCCTTGAATTTCATACTCGGCAAGCCTCATGGATTTGTGACCAATATAACGGTAAGTAGGTACCATAAATCTTGAGGTCACAAGAAAGATCAAAACCTTGAATGTCGAAGTAGTAGCTCAAGGCCATGCCATGGAGAAGGCTATGACAACCACGAACACAAAAAATAAGGTCCGCAAAGATGAAATGTGCTAGGTTTGCATGATTCCCAGTTTAAATCATATGGAGCCACCAATAGTCAAAATCGCTAATCAAAGTATGTTTGGTGTCGCATGGACGGAACACATAGGAAATGATAACATGGAGTAAGCGATCAACGGGAAGAATGAGGGTGGCTTTATTGTTAGTGGTGCGTAAAGTTGTGGGAGCCAGATTTTCATTGATAACGCCTTCGTTCAAGAAATCGAAGGCAGTCACAAAAGAAGTCAGGTTGACAAAGAGATCTTGTCCCAAAAGATAAGATCGAATGGCAACAACATGATCATGATCATCAATGATAAGAGAGGCATTGCTAAAGAATGAACGAACAAGATTCTAGCGAAATGAAACATTAAGTGAAAAAAATTTGGTCTATCCAAAGGTATATCAAAAATTTAAAGGTAAGGATAAGTAATGGACCAAAGAAAGGGGAAGTTGATAACTCGACATTGTTGGATGGGCATACGGGCATAGATGGTAGTGAAAAGCTCACGAGCCCGTGTATCATATAAGCATAGATCGAAGAATAATTATGTTTGGTTGAAGGTGGTTGACAAGCAGTAGAGGTGGAAGCAATGGTGACAGGTCTTTGACGACGGGCGATTTGTTTGGTCTTTGGAGGCATGGTAGTGTTTGAAGGTGGTTGAGGACTTTTATCGAGTAAGTGGTGACATAGTAGAATTGGATGCTTGTTCGGACAAGTGAAGGAAAGGATTAATGTTGATGAAGTGTTTGATGTGATTTTATGGGTATCAGATGAGGTGGGATTGGGTTTCGATAAGGTTGGTCGATGGTGGTGAAAGTTCCCGAAGGTAGCAGGTCAAGTGGAGGAAGCTGGGTAAGGTTCAAAGGAAAGGCTGGTTGAGGAAAATGGTTGAGCACATGGTGGGCAATAAGTTTTGGTAGCAATATGGTGTAGTGTATCGAGTGAATCCGCAACCAATCTCAATAATCGAGTTGGGAAAGACTTGATAATAAAAAAGCACTTGAAAATTGTGAAGAAATTTAGACAAATTTTATGGAATTTGAAAGGAAAATGGTGAAGGTTTGAATGAGGGGAGGTTTCGACTTTTTGAGTTTGTGGATGGTAATAGGTTGATTTTCAAATGGAATTGGTGAATTGTGATGAAATTAATTGTTTTTTTATTAAGGATTGTGAGAAAATTGTAAGGATTATGAGTTTTGATGATTGAATGTTGAGTGAGGGAGAAGAGGCTAGGGGAGAGGATGAGCAGTACTCGATGAAAATGAGTTTTTGTGCACGAGGAGTCCTAAATCAACAGTGAGTATCGATACAAAAGAGGCAATATCGATACAAAAAATAGTTCTGGGTTTGTATCGATACAAGGAACTAGGTCTCAAGACATAGAACAAGTTGATCTATATCAATACAAGCTGGGGAGTGTCGATATACTGTATCGATACTTGGAGTCAGGTATCTATACAATGAACAATTCTGGGTTTTGTATCGATACCTTGAAATCGATCTCGATACATGGAAAAAGAATGTCGTGGTATCGATACGTATGGCCTAGTATTGGGTCATTTCCATTAAGATGGTATCGAATTAAGCATATTTTTGACCCAATTGTTCTATTAAAAGCATTTGAAAATGCAACTTAAACCAAAATTTTCACATCAAAATCATTTAGCATGAATAATTTAAAATTTAACCAAAAAAACAACAAATCATCCAAGAATAAAAAATTCGTACGATTGCACATCATCAAACAAGTAGGTATGTAGAGCTAACTTTTTAAACTAAGCATAATGCAAACAATATTGAGGCAAAGTATCAGAATTTTATCAACTTATGAATTTAGGGTGCATTCATTAAGCCCAATTCTCTTCTAATTGTGCAAAAATCTATTCTTGTCAAGTGGTTTAGTGAAAATATCAGTTAGTTGATGCAAGGTATCAATGAATTCAAGCACTGTATCACCTTTTTGCACATGATCTCTAATGAAGTGATATCTAATCTCTCTGTGCTTGGTTCTAGAGTGTTGAATTAGATTTTTGGTGAGACAAATGGCACTAGTATTATCACATTTAATTGGAATATGATCCATGGTAATGCCAAAATCCTCCATTTGTTGTTTTATCCACAAAATTTGGGCACAACAACTTTCCATGGATATGTACTCCATTTCGATTATGGATAAAGCAACACTATTTTATTTCTTGGAGAACCATGATAGGAGCATATGTCCAAGAAATTGACAAGTACCGAAAGTGCTTTTCCTATTAATTTTACATCCACCAATATCCGCATCGGAATAAGCATGTAAGGCAAGAGATGATTGTTTTGGATAACATAAGCCTAGATTATGAGTGTCCCTAAGATATTTAAAAATTCTTTTCATTGCAATTAGGTGTGACTCCCTCGGTGATAATTGATATCTAGCACATAGACATACAATAAACATTATGTCGGGTTTACTCGCGGTGAGATAAAGCAATGAACCTATCATAGACTTATAAAGTTTAGATTAAATAATTTTACCTCCTTCATCATTCTGAAGCTGTATTGAAGTACTCATAAATGTTGAACAAGGCTTTGCTTCATCCATTTTAAACCTCTTGAGTAATTCCTTGGTATACTTTGCTTGATTGGTGAAGATGCCATCTTTTGTTTGTTTGACTTATAGTCCCAAGAAGAATGTTAATTCTCTTATCATGCTCATGTCGAACTCACTTTGCATTAACTTAGAAAATTCTTGACAAAGAGATTCATTAGCAGCCAAAGATAATATCATCAACATAATCTTAAATCACTAAAATGTCCTTATTTTTTACTTTTATAAAAAGAGTTTTGTCAACATTGCCTCTATTAAAACCTTTTTAATTAAAAATTTTAAAAGCCTCTCATACCATGCCCTAGGTGCTTGCTTTAGTCCATATAAAGCTTTTGAAAGTTTAAAGATATGATCGGGATAATGAGGATTTTCAAAACTAGGAGGTTGCTCAACATAAACTTCCTCATTAATAAAACCATTTAAAAAGGCATTTTTGACATCCATTTGATACAACTTGAAATTGTTAAAACATGCAAAGGCTAGAAGTATTCTAATGGCCTCTAGTCTAGCTATGAGGGTATAAGTTTTATCAAAATTAATTCCTTCTTCTTGACTATATCCTTTAGCTACTAATCTAGCCTTATTTCTAATTACGGTTCCATGCTCATCAAGTTTGTTCCTGAAGACCCATTTAGTACCTACGATGGGATAATTACTAGGTTTTTCCACTAAATTCTAAACTTTGCTCCTCTTAAATTGGTTTAACTCCTCTTGCATGGCCATGATCCAATTAACATCTTTGAAAGCCTCATCTAAATTCTTGGGTTTAATTTGTAAAAGAAAAGCTACATAATTGCATGCATTTTTAAGAGATGATCTAGTTCTTACCCCTTGCTTAGGATCACTAATTATCTCACCTTCTTTGACATAAGTCAACTCTCTACAATGATTTTTTTCCCTTTCTACTTGAGTTGGCTCATGTAGTTCTTCTTCTTTTAGAGCTTCTTGACTTTACATTGTTTGTCCTTGCTCTTTGTGATATGCTTGTTCTTGGTAAATCTCTACATCGTCATTATCAAGAGATACTTTTCTCAAGGTTGAGTTAGCTTTATCGAATATAACATGTATAGACTCTTCAACAATCAAGGTTCTCTTATTAAACACTCTATAAGCTTTGGAATTTGTTGAATAACCAAGAAAAATTCCCTCATCACTTTTTGCATCAAATTTACCAAGATTATCTTTTTCATTATTTAGTACAAAACATACGCATCCAAAAGGATCAAAGTAGCTAATGTTAAATTTTCTTCCTTTAAAAAGTTTATATGGAGTTTTATTTAGGATTGGCCTAACCATAGCTCTATTTATAATGTAGCAAAAAGAGTTAAGGGCTTTCGCCCAACAATATCTTGGTAAATTATTTTCACAAAGCATGCTTCTAGCCACTTCTTCCAAGGTTTTATTTTTTCTTTCAATAACTCCATTTTGTTGAGGAGTTCTAGGTGCCGAGAAATTATGGCTAATGCCATTTTCATTGCAAAATTTATCAAAACCAAGATTTTCAAATTCCTTTCCATATCACTTTTTACACTTGAAATAAAAATAACATTTTTTTGTTTTGGATAATTTTGCAAAAAGTAATAAATTTTTCTAAGACTTCATCTTTAGCGCTTAAGAAGCGAACCCAAGTAAACCTAGAGTAATCATTTATAATAACAAACCTATATTGTTTACCTCCTAAGCTTAATGTCCTAGTAGGACCAAAAAGATCAATATGAATAAGTTGTAGTACTCTAGTAGTTGAAAAAATATTAATTGGCTTGAATGAAGCTCTTCTATGTTTCCTTTGAACACATGCATCACATATTCTATCATTATCAAATTTTATTTTTGGCAATCCAACAACAAGGTCTTTTCTAGATAGTTTGGAAATTACTTTCATATTAGCATGTCCTAATCTTCTATGCCACAACTAAGACAAGTCATCATTATTAACAATGAAACAAATATTTTGAGAAGATAAGTCATCTAGATATACAACATAAACATTTCTTTCTCTATGTCCTACAAAAACAAGTTTATTTGATTTAACATCAACAACTTGACAATTCATTGATTCAAAAATGACTCAAATCCAAATCCTCACTAGAGTATTCTCCATCCCTTTTACAACAACACAATTGAGAAGGCGTCACCACCGGCTCCACCTCAGCCACTCTAAACCATATTTCCTACTTGAAGCTTTATGCACTTACCAATTTTTTCCCCCCTTCAGATCTATAATTATGTGTACGTTTCCTCTTACAAAAGAGTTTAATTTTGAGGTATCACCATCAATACCTACATATTCGCGCCATCTCCTCGCTAAATTTTGAAAGGTACCGATGTTCCAAGCGTGAATCGCAACACCATGATTCGAGATCCATGCTGACCTACTTGATGCGCAGATATTCTTCGACCATGACTAAAATTTTTTCAAACGCTGTGCTGATCTCTCCCCATTCTTGCTTCTCTATGATTCGAGGATATATACATTATCGAAATAAACCAACATCTTCTTTCCAGATATTCTTCTAGCAGAAAATTCCGGAACTCCCACCTTCCTAATTGCTTAGCAATTTCATTAACAGATGAATAGTGTTTACACCATCCTACTGTACATTTTTCCAACAAATGTAACTTTTCAACATCAATAACTCCATGAACAACTTCTTTATTACCTTATTCATCGAGCCCAGCCGCTTCATTCCCCTTGTCCATTTTTGAGTCTTCTTCAATATTTCTGTGCACAGAACCTTTTAACACCTGAATATAAGAATTTCTAGATTCCTACACAAATCTCATTGAGCTCCACCATATGATTACTGTTTTCTTTCATTCCTATACCACTCACACCATGAAAACTCCTCTCCGCCTTCATCCAAAGAGAAACTCTTGGTTTGTACCTTGCAAACTTCATCTCAATTATATTATTCAGTAACCAAACCCCATTTAAATTCTAAATAGCTTTCCTCGCCTTAGCCACATCCCCATATCTGTAAAAATCGAACCTCCTTCCATTTCTACTTCCTTTGATTGGAATGAAAAAATTGAGTAAAATTTCCTTTTTCCTTTTTTTTTTTTTTCTTACGGAACAGAATATAACGGAAAAAAGAAAGATTCATATATATATATATATATATATATATATGAGAGTACTTTAAATAATTAATCAATACTTGTTTTCTAATATCATCATCCAATATTCTTCATTGCTTAACTATTCTGAGCTGAAATTTGTTTGCAAATTTCATCAGTTTTGAACAGGCTTCATTTATTATAATCCCTAATAACGGAACCAAAGATGATTGAGGCTGCTCAAGTGGGAAAAATTGACTCCTTGTTCAAATTAATTACGCAATAAAAATATGACATAAAAGATAATTAAAACATGATATTAAAAAATAATATAAATATTATAATGACATAAATTTTTAAAATTTTTATAATATAAATTATTAATTAATTAAAATTATACATATAAAATATTTTAAATATAATTTTAATACGATAAAATATATTATATGATTCAGATACACAAATTAATAATAATAACACCACCACCACTAACAACAGTAGCAGCAGCAACAGTGGCGGCGACGACGACGACAACAACAACGATAATAATAATCTTGAACCCATGGACGTATGGAGAATTGCGGCAACGGCAAACATCCAAGCCCAAAAGATGAAATGACCCAAGTCTGGCACAAGGAGCCGAAGGTTAGCCCAAAGAATCGAATTTGATCACCTTTTACCAGTCAGGGTAGTGTTTGGAGTTTTTTTTTTTTTTTTCAATGAAAAGGTTAGTTTAAAAATTAAAAAAAGTTTTAAAAATTATATCATCATAAGATATATATATATATATTATTAATTATTAATTACTAATTATATTTATCTCTCATTTAATATTAAAATTATTTATTTAATATTTAAAATATTTT
>JBBYHK010504810.1:0-13997 GCA_038382065.1 Adansonia grandidieri | reverse complement strand
AAATTAAAAGAAGACATTCAATACAATGTGAAATGTTCCTTTAAAGCAAAACGGTCCATGTTATAACAAATTAGGATAGATAAAGCGAGAGAGATCCATTTTCAAGATCCGATTATAAACAAAGCGTAAATCGCCTTCAAAATTGAGATCCCGAGGAAGATAAATTGGCTATGGTTAAATAACACGAAGGGATCAAAGCTTACCTCGTAGAATTAGAATGAAACGCAAGGAGTCGGAAAAAAAATGGAGGAGCTCCACGCTGCAGCCCTAATCGCTCAGATTTAAAACCGAAGTTACCTAACCGTTTGGTTGCTAAACAAAAATGGATATAGAATTTTTTTTTTTCGTCTTAAATCTGCTTGACTGACGTGACTGCCTAACAAAAGCCACACTGCAGCCCCGCCCACGTATCCCGCGGTATGACCAGAAAATGATGAGATGGGTGGATCGGGTCAGTTAGCCCAATTGGTTCGGGCTGTGACATCCTTCTGATCTGTAATAATATATATGTGTATATTAATGAAAATAGTAACATTGTTTACGAAATTTTTACATTGATATTATAAATTATTTTAGTATTAATAAGAAGAGAGGTGTCAATAGGTCAGATGTGGTCAAAAAAGATATTGAATTTTTTTGTCCACTCTAAAATTTGGGTCGACCTAACCTGTTTATATTACCCATTTTATTATTTATAATTAATAAAAAATTTAAAAAAATATTTTTATTTTAATATTTTTATATTTTATAATTAAATTTAAATAAAAATATTTTTAATATTTAAATATCAATTCGGGTCGAGCTGGATCAATAGCTTAATCTATAGATAGTTCTAAATAAGACTTATCAGTTTATAAATAAGAACTTTAATTTTATTAAAAGATTTTTTAAATAAATTTATATGTTAACAAATAAAAAAGAGTTGAGGTTTAAATTAAATTTCTTTATTTGAAAGTTTTAATATTTATTAACATTAAAAAATAAATAAATTTATTTGATAAAGAAAAAAGTTGAAACTTATATTAAATTTTTATCTTTGCATTTTTAATTTTAAATTATCATTAAAAATAATAACCATTTATAATAATTTGATATAAGTTTCATATTTAAACACTATATGTTAAATACAATTTTTGTTAATGAATATTTTATGAATTTTATTTTTTTTATAAAATATATTATAATATATTCAAAAATTCATAAAACTATGATATTCTAACATTGTGCGACATAAATAGTAATATATTTTACTTGTGAGATAAATACTAATATATTTATGTATAAACTTATTTTCATAATTACATATTATTTAGAGAACTATGATACCCTAACATTGTGTTTAGTTTGATTTAATTGAGACTCAACGCAGCCTATATTCATTGCATATTCAGTAGGCCCACTAATGCAAGTGGTTCACTTTTTAGGGGAATTCGTGACCGTTTGAAGTTCAATTCTTGGGAGGGCCTAAATAGCCATTAAGAGGCCCCATTCTGAATGGCTATTTAGGCCATTCATGGAATGGAAAAAAAAATTGCCTAAATCATCCTTCACAACCTGCAATGAATCCTTTTAATTCTTGTTCCCAATCTCATTTTTAATTGTTGTTTTTCATTTTTCTTATCTAATTTTTGTTGTTACTGACATCGGTTAGGTCTATTTCTTCATAAACAAATTTTCTTATTTTTTCAGAATCAAATTCGATATACTTTATCTATGTTCTTCTACTTAATTCATTTTTTTAAAAAATCATATTCGATAAACAAGAGCATCCATCTAGGACAACAACCTTATTTGTGTTCTTTTACAACTGAGGTCACCTTATCAACTTATACTGATGGCAATAATATTTTTTTATTTTTTTTTCAATTTTTTGTTATCTTTGTTAAAAGTTTTTTATTTGTCTAGATATTTGTTTAAACTTATGTAAAAAGTTAAATATCTAGAAAAAATTATAAATTTGTTATGAAATTTGACTCAACCCATAAATTAGGTTTAAAATAAATTTTAATAAAAATCAAGGATTTGTAGGAATAGTGAACAAAATCATGGCAAATACCTAATACCTTCGTAACTAATAGTTTTAACCGTAGAAATAAATAGAGAGAAAGAGAAAATACAAAGAAAGATGGGATGGCTCTTAAACTGCCATTAAAAGTGCCATGAGGAAAAAAACACAGCTTTCTTTTTTTTTGCATGTGTTTATGTATTGGAAAAAGAGAAAATGAAATGTTTTTTTTTTTGCATGTGTTTATGTATTGACTGATTGATTACATAGAAAGAAAAATTCAAAGAAGTTGATTGTATAAATGCCTATTTAAACTGCATTGAGTAATTTAGGTTGTATAGACACCTATTTAAACTAGCTACATAAAAAATTATCAAGTAGTACTTAGGCAAATCCAACCACAATGGCATTGGCTTAGGCTAGATTAGCATTATGTAGCATTAATTACCTTAGCTATTTGTCCATGGTTAAAATACCTTGTTTTAAGTTTCTCTGCATTTCCATATTAGAAATTAAAGCCCTAGGATCATGATTACTTTCCATAGATGATGATAAATTAAAAAAAGCCAATCAAAGGCAAAATTTATTGGGACTAAACTTTTAAGTATTTATGCATTTAGATAAGGATTTAACTTCCTCATGCTAATAGTAAATAAATAAATCTTACAAATTACTCATTTGTTATTTGTACCATTACTTTACGAATAATCTTAAAATAGATTAGATAATGTATTATTTTGCAATAATGGCTTGATTGTCTTTGATTACAAAAAGTTAAAGGCGAAAATGGATCGTAGCTATTTTAACAATATGGTTAAAGATGTGTGCTACCATTAGTTGGTTCTTCAATGTGTTAACAACATTGTCTTCTATACAAACTTATAGGCCAAGGGTTAGGTTTTATGCTCTAGACTTCTATGCTAAGAGAGATTATGTGAAGTGACTTGTATATGGTAGTGATATGACATGTATTGAGCAAGTTAGGATGAACAGGCATGCGTTTTTTAAATCTTGTGAGATGCTAGAAAATATAAGAGGGTTAACATCAATAAGGAACATGCTTGTAGATGAGCAAGTGGCAATGTTCTTACATATTATTGCTGATCATCTTAAAAACCAAGTCATCAAATACCATTTTAATAGGTTAGGAACCCAGAGCTAATTCTTGTAATTTTATAGATCGGAAGTGGAAATGGTTCAAGTTATTTGATTTAGAGTATATATAATTATTTGAAAATTCCTTATATGATTTAGAGTTGATAGGTATTTCTTACAAAAGCTTCCCTTTCTTCAATTATAGAATTGCTTAGGTGCTCTAGATGGAACTTATATCAGAATTAAGATGCCGATGACAAATAAACCTAGATATCCCACTTGACATAGTAATGAACATGCAAGGTGTTTTTACACTTGATATGCAGTTTGTTTATGTTCTTCCTGGTTGGGAAGGGTTTGTTATTGATGGAAAAGTTGTTTGAGATGTAATTAGTAGGAGACATAGACTAAAATTCCTCATGGTAAGGTTTTCAACATACATAAGAAATTCAAAGAGTGATAGATGTTTCCAATCTTGGTAAAAAAGATTGATAAATGTTTAATGTTTTTAATATAGGTTGTTATTATCTAGCTGATGCAGGGTACACAAATTGTCAAAGGTTTCTTGCACCTTTTAGGGGTTAAATCAAAGGTATCATTCGAACGAATGGCATCAAGGTCACCAACCATCCATTCTAGAAGAATTTTTTAATATGAAACATGCTGATGCCCGTAATGTTATAGAAAGGTGTTTTGGATTAATAAAACTTAGGTAAGGTATAGTTAGAAATTCATTATTTTATCCTGTAAGGGTAAATAATTAGATTATTATTGCTTATTGTTTGTTTCTTAATTTTATTAGGATGGAGATGAGTTATGATCCTATAGAAGCAGATTTAGGTGAAACTATAAACACATACATAATAGGTGAAAAGGATCTTTTTGCCATGACTATTCATCTAACTGATGGTTGGACAAATTGAAGGATGAAACTAGCAAATCAAATGTTCAATGAATAGCGAGCACTTAGAAATAATGAGAGTTAAATTGTTTTCAGTGTTTAGTGCTTTTCAATGTTGTTTTGATGTTATTATAGTTTTATTATTAAATTTCTAATTGTATTGGATATTTATTTGCATTTATTGTGATGGATTTCTATATTAGAAAAATTTTGGACTGTGTATATTGAAAGTTTAATTAAAAGTGTTTACATTTCATATTAGATTTGTTTTACATTGTTGTTGAGTAAAAGTTGCATTATTGATGAAAAAAATGTTAGAAAATTTACTATCTTCAGCAACTTCTTCCCAAAGTTCAAATGGAACAAAAAGAAAATAGATTCCCAGAGAAGATGTTGCCCTAGTTACATATATGGTAGATTTGCATAATATAAGATCATTTAATGCATATACTGGGTTTAAGACAGGCTATTTAGGGAGCATCAGAGAATGCTGGAAAAAGTATTACCATATACAAAATTGAAGGCTAAACTTAACCTGGAATCTAGGATTAGGACTTTGAAGAAAGATTGGGCGATTGTTTATGGTATGATAAGAAGGAAAGACATAAGTGGATTTAGATGGGATGACCATAAAGATACTACATGGGAGTTTTATATAAGTATATATTTGCTATTATCTTCATATTCATGTATTTAAAAGTTATACATAAATACGTTATTTTACTTTGATTGACTTTTATATGCAGAGTTATAAAAAAGCTGCATAGTTCAAAACAAGTAGCTTTCCAATTTACGAGCAATTCATTACAATATATGCCAAGGAATTTCAGATAACATTGCATCCAACTATTGAACTTTTTCAGGAATCATCATTTCAGATCCAATGCTTCTACTCGATTTTGGTCCAACCTCTCTCATATTTTCATGAATAGAAGTTAGTAGCATTAATAATTGACTCAATTCAGATCCAATGCTAGTTATCCTACTTATCCTACTCAAATGCTCGTGTTTTTTAGTTTACAGTCTTTCGGGCGACTAACACGAGTGAGAAGATTTCTTTTTATGCACTAAAGATTATGACTGCTTCTAAAGTTATTTTTGTGTATAACACATATGTAAATGTTATTAATTTAACACATAGGTGATGCTTTTTGTTTGTGTTACATGGGCATTAACATTTTTCCATGTTTATAACTTCTTGTAACTTTAACATTTATCAACTTGCACTTTGATGTGAATGGTGTTAGTGTAACATATAAGTGAAGTTCGTTGTTTGTGCTGCATTAACATGCTTTACATTTTTGTAACTTATTGTAACTTTAACTTTGATAAACTTCCACATGACTGTGAATGGTTGTATTGGATAAATTGTGATACTAGTTTATACTATAATCTCATTTGTCTACTAGTTCAATTTTAAAAACCATTTTATGCATATTTCTTAGCAAATAAAATATAATATAAGAGAATAAGTAGATTATTAGTTTTTTATACTGACTTTTTAAGGAATTTTGGAAGGAATTTTCCTATTCCATGGAAGATTTTTTATGTTTCTTATGAATTTTGTTTTTAATTGAAGTTATTTTCAGGGTTCTTCAATAATAAAAAACTTCTTTTTAATTAAAGGTATTTTGGTTATTTTATCATTTATTTCTTTATTGCCACTTACCATTCACAAAAAATATATTTCTTTCAACTTAAGGGTAGTTGGGTCATTTTCAATTTATTTCTTTGTTATTACTTGTGCTATTCATACCAACCAAACATAATGATACTATAATAATAGCTATTCCATTTTACATAATCAAATTACTGCATAGTAATTTTATTCAATTCTAACTTTATTATATTATCACAAAATAGCTAATTCATTATAATTATATTTCATTTTAGTTAACCAAGAGTACCATAAATAATCTAAAGGTTAATTCTGCATATTCACCTATCAATCTTTGAAAAAATAAGAAAGATAGTCACCTAAAAAATGATTTCAAATAAGAGGAGAGCCGGAATTTAAATTCTTTATCTCATCGCACATTTATTGCTTAATGCTTAAATAAATTCAATTCAATTCAAGTGGCTAATTTTGAACACCATATTCAAATACTAGTAGTAAACAAAATCGACCACAACTATATGATCTGTTAATAAATTTGACAATATTAAACACAATACTAACATAATAGAAAAATAATTAAAATATGATAAACACGAAAAAAATAATACGAAAATGACATGATTACAGGTATGTCTCACAGTCTTTATAATATGAATTATTAACATATATCAAATTTATATAAATATAAAATAAGTTAAACACAATTACAATACAAAAAATTATATGAATATAAGATTAAAAATAACCTAAAGTTTAAAAAAAACTTTAATTTCCTGGCACTCTGTAATAGCAATTATACCAAATACCAGATATACTCTATTTGAGTAAAGAATAGAAGACCAACAATAAATCAAATTACTTCGGTCACAAGGATTCATTATAAATTTTCGTTAATCAGAACCCTTCATCTTCATGTTATAACATCTAACCATATTTTCTATATAACTCTAAATACCCTTTCATTTGTTCAGTCTATCACCCAAAACTTAGCGTAAAGCCTCCATCAAATAATCCCTTCCTTCCGTCTGTTTCGTGGTGATCAATATATTTTCTTTGGGTGTTTATCGGGTTTCTCTGGTTTCTATCTTTTGAAATGGCTGCAGCAGATATAGTAGTGATTTTGGATTTCATTAAAAAGATTATCGATTGCGGTAGTGCTACTGGGGTGTTGGATGACTTGGGTGCTACCGACTTGTTCTATCAATTCCTCCCCACCATGCCTCGGAACTCTCCTATGGTTGGTTATTCTTTAATCTTTTTTTTATTTCCCGTTGCATGCATGTTCTTGCCTTTTTTTCTTTAAAATTTTTTTAGCAAATGTAATTAATCATTGTTATTTTTCTTGCACAAAAAAAAAAAAAAAAAAATCAAAGGATCGAATTATGAAAGAATTTCATTCATAAGGAAAAAAAAGTTGACTACATTGTAGCCGTCGTGAAAAGAACTCCAATACATCCTCGAATTATCCAAGCCATTAAATCGGCTCATGCTTTAGGTTATTAATTGTTTCGTTTATATGTTTTTTTTTCTGGTTTTCTCACTACAAAAATTCTCGAAAAGTTTTGAGGGGCAATCGCATTATTAATTTTCAGGTGTGATTTGAAGATTGTAAGCGACGCAAACGTGTTCTTCATCGGGACAATATTAGAGCATCATGGCTTGAAGGAATGCTTTTCAGAGATCAATACGAAGCCAGGATTCGTAGATGAAGAAGGGAGGCTAAGGATCTTCCCCCACTATGATTTCGCTAAGTCTCTTCATGGACGCCATCATCCCTGCCCTCCAAACATGTGCAAGGTGGTATACGTATTTACTTTTTCATCTTTTAACTTAAAAAAATACAATAGGTTATATAACATGCTACATATTTGACTAGAGTTTAATTCCTTCATAATAGGGTATTGTGATTGAAAGGATCCAAGCTTCTACGTGCAGGGAGGAGAAGAAAACAATAATCTACGTGGGTAATGGGCTCGGTGATTTCTGCCCAAGTTTGAAGCTTGAAGATGGTGACTATGTAATGCCAAGGAAGAACTTCCCAGTTTGGGATCTGATTAGCGAAAACAGGAAGCAAGTTAGAGCAGAAGTAAGCAAATGGAGCAATGGAGAGGAATTTGAGCAGTTGTTGCTCAACCTTATTAGAAGGATTTCCATTCAGAAACACAAAAGTGGCAATGCTGCTCAGCTGAATTCAGTTGATTGCAAACTTCAAAACAATGCCAGGCTCTACCCATGCCATCAAGCCTTCTCTCAAGCCCTTTCTGTTCTTCCTTAATAAGTAAAAGTTACAGAATGCCTCATTCCAAGACTTAGCAAATTAATTTCTGCCAAGTTAATGTCTTCTTAGCTTTGGAGAATATATAATCTATAGTTCTCTTTTTTACTACAGAAATATCAAACAATTGAACAGCATTCTTAACATTAAAAGCACGTATAGTATATCAGAAATTGGAGCATTTGTTATAATCCAGTCAGATTCAGCAATCATTGTTCTAGATATCAAAAGTATTTGGATAGCATGAAAAAAAAGGGTATTAATTTGCAGGCCGCTTTATAACCCTTACTATTTTTTTGAGTGAGTTGGTTTAATTTGTCAATCCTCATAATATTCTTTCTTTAATTGGAAGATCAAAAGGGAAAAAGGATTGGGAAAAAAGTTGTTGGGATATACATATTATTTCAACTTTTCTCCATATTGTTCATGGCCAATAATGACCGTGCATTAGATGTAACATTTTAGTTGTCTTTCTTTCTTAAGAAAGTTTCAAGCATTGGGTTGATATCAATTTATTCAAATTTTCACATCACTTACCAGTTCTTGATGAAAGTTCAAAAGGGTGAAAAATAATCCCAATGACTCAAAGCTCCATTAACAATTAATACATCAACCTGGTATTAACTAGTCTTTTACAGTACCATTGTATCAGTATTTTTCTGCTATCTATTGGTATTTGTCAAACAATTTTCCTTGCTATTGAAACTTGAATGAGCGAGCTCATTCGCTCATTACTGAGTTAATTATGAATTGGTATCAGTATTTAGTTGCATCATCCAGACCTTATCGGGCTGTCGACAAATCCCACTTGAAGCAATATAGCGACTCCAAGCTCCCTGCATCTACCAAACATGCAGCTGCTGCTATTAGATATAATTGTCTGGATGTTTTCCTAGGACCCTACTGGCTCTGATTGTTCATTTTTTTTGGATTATCCATATCTGACATCACACTCTGACATATATTTGAATATGAGTACAAGGATATGACCTTCCAACAAAAACATAAAAAAATTGAGCATAATCATATTGTACATATACCCATATCCGATACTAAGACCTGAATGCAAGTAACACAGACCCTGCTAGATGTTTTCCAGTGAAAATTTTCAGAAAGTGATCATTTTCTGTACTTAAAAACCAACCAACATCTCTTATATGTGCTCCTATATATATCAAACTTGTCAATCATGTTGACAAAAAAATCAATCTCAACTGATCCCTATCATGGAAAGTTTCTGTCCGAAGCAAGCACAACAACTTCTAATTGATTTTATTTTCATAGTCAAATTAGTAGTAATATTTTAACAAAAGCTATATTCCATTTACAAAAAATGAAAAAACCGATTTCCACCGAGAGAAATTAATGAAAAACTTTCTTGTTTTAAGACATAGCATTCATTGATTTGTTTTTGGTTCTTTCACGCTGCTGCTCACACCACTCATATGTAGGAGCTCAAAAGCACTATTTGATTGAGTGAGGAATGGAACACAAATCCTACATATTTGTCACCTCTTCTATTTGTGCTTTATGGTACTCGTTAGATCCCTATATTTGTTTATGGTAATTTGCTTGTAGTCATTTCTCTATGTACTATATATGCAGGAGTCCATGACAAAATTTGCTTCTAGCAAGTAGTGGTACATGTTGCATGTAGTCCTTTTTCATGTCATGATATTACAATAATGAAAGTTTATTATAATTTCATGAAAAAGATTTTGTCGAAAATTACCGATACCTAAGGCAGCATTTGTTCTGATCATTGATAACTGCCAAAAATTTTGATAGGAATCTCTCCTGCAACTTGGCCAATATTCAGCTACTAGCTTAGAATAGGAAGAGTTTGTCTCCATTAGGCTTGAGGGCTCATCTCCAGCAATTTATCTGCAGATATAATCAAGAAATATTTGCATACCTAAGTTAATTTATCAGAAGCCAAATGACTATAGTCTACCACAATAACTTTGATTGAAAAAATGTTACATTAATGTAATTATCACTAAGATCCATTTGATTCTATGTTACTCGAACTTAGGTGTGTGTATGATATGAGAATGAAATTAGAAGTAGAAACCAAGTGCTTATCATTGGAGAGGTCCATAACAATGTCATGTCTAAACTGTTGGAACCCTATGAGCTTACTGTTATTAAAATATATTATACGAATCATTAACGAATCGAAACATATGTAAAATATATAATATCTTAAATATAATTATATCATGTGAAACTAATATAAATACGATATTAATAGACAAATTATCTAAACGAATTGATACATAAGTCACATGACCTTTTTTTAAAAAAATTGATATGAATTTCATTGAATTAGATCCTGGGTTTTTACTTTATCATACTGCACCAGAACTCAGTAAAGGATCATTAAGAACATCCAAGTTAAAAACTTCTTGAACATTCATCAAACCATAAGGGGCATCTAAGTTCATTTCTATCCTATAATCATTTGGGCTGCCAGCATAGCTACTGCAACTACTAGAAATTCCACAATGATTTATGTCATTCATTTTTGTCCTTTGAAATTCGTGCTTTGTAAATTGTTCAGAAGAAACAGTTCTTAATTCACCATCAGAGTCCACAACAAAATGTAATAAAATGTGGTTAATGTGAATAGAATTATGCCAGCAATAAAAATAGGGTCTGAGTTTGTTTTTGGTTGGTTAACTACATTTCTAATATGTTCAAACTTATTCCCAACCAATTCATGAGAATTATGGTGGTTAGAATAAATTTGACCATTAATGTTTACACTACTTTCGCCTGTTTGATTAGAAGCATCGAAAAAACTTATTGAAAGTGTTTGCTACCTCAAAAATTTTTTTTTTATCTAATTAGAACTTAACCTTCTAAGTCTATTCATTGTCCAACTTTATAAACTGTTAAATCATTCAAAGATAAAGCAGTTGTAGTTTTAGCTCTATTCGGAGCAGCCCTATTTGACTTATGTCTAGTAGTATCAACCATTTTACCCTTAAAGAGACAATCAACCAATCTTAAAGGTTTTGCACAAGTAGTTCAATATTTAACTATGTAAACATAAAACAAACAAAGGGCATGAATAACCAAATATAAAAAACTTTAAAACTTAATAACAATAAGAATACAAAGTCAAATAAATAAGCTAAAAGACCATGAAAAGTGATAAATCTTAGTAAAGCAAAAGGACAAACTACAAAACATTACTTTCAATCAAGTTATAACCTGTTTTTTCCCGTGAACTAATACATGCATAGCAACATTACTTAAAAATGAAATGATCAAAGGCAAACAAAGCAAATAAAACAAAATGAGAGGAAATCAAACTTGATTCAAAATGAAAGGTTACATTGTTTCAAGCCAAAGTTAAAAGAGGGAAACACAACAAAAATCAATTGAAAAACCTATTTAAAAAAATTCAACGGTTAGTTATTTATAAAAAAAAAAACACCAACGAGAAATACTAACATCAAGCAGTGGTATAAATCAATATTTTAACAGTAGATGACAAATGGAAAGCAAACCAAATAAAGTAAAAGAAAAATTAACAAACCCGGTTATAAATTTTAGCTAGAATTAATTAAAACTTATTTTTAAATTAAATTTTATTAAATAATAATTATGTATTTAAGAATAGGGATGGATTTTAAACCGATGTTTAAGTTAACATGCAAATCAATTACTTTAAATACATTATTTAAAATAATTAATTGAGTTTTTAATTTTTATAATTTTAATAAAAATTTTATTTTAAATTACTTTCTGTTAAATAACATTTATTTATTTAAATATTGCATTTAAAATCAGACATGGAGTGTAAATTGATCCACGAGTTAGTATGCTGATTAATCAATTTAAATATATCATTTAAAAATAAAATGATACAAAAATAAATAAAATTTTTAAAATTTTTTAATTGACCGGCTTGGGTACAAATCCCAAACTAATTTGCAAATTAATTTGTAGATAAATCCTTTTAAATAATTTATTTAAAATTAAAATTAATAAAATGTTTTTATTTTAATTTTTTTCCTGAGCGAGTTTGGTACAAATTTTAAATTGATTCGCAAGTCAACATGCCGACCAACCCTTTGTACATATCATTTAAAAATAAATAAAAATAATTGATAATATATAAAATTTTTAAAACTTTTTTTCTAAATGGATTAGGTACAGTCCTAAATTAATACTCAAGTCAACCTACGGAACAACATTTTTATATATGTTATTTTAAAAAAAATAAAAGTAACTGGTTAATTATGATAAATTATGAAAAATATGCGATAAATTGAGATATAACACAAAAATAACAAGTAAAAAAATTAAAAAATGAATTAAACACGACAAAAATATTTGTCACAAATATGTGGGTCAATTAAAATAACACTATTTCAAATAGCAAAAAATAAGAAAAAAAATATTTTTTTGAGCGAGTTGGATATGGATAATAGGGTCTACATGCAAGTGAACCGAATAAACTTTTTCATATACATTATTAAAAAATAAGACAAAATAAAAAAAATTTTCAAATTAAATAATGAGAAAATAATTAAAACATGACACGACACAAAAATAATATAAATGCAGTTCCATCCAATCTCTCAAATTCTAATTCATACATAAAGTTGGTCTACGTCTTCATTGTTTCATTGAACTGTCCATGCCTGATAAATATGAAATTTCACATAGGTTTCATATAGTGGTTGCATACACATGTATCTAAGTTCGAACTTCTAATTACAAAAAAAAAGCTTAATAGATTATACCTTACGTATGTCATCATTGAGAACTAAATTCAAATTTGAGTGATGCAATTAACCATTACAATTTAATTATTAAAGGAAAATTTAATACTTGATAAAATTTTTTCTCTCAATTTATGGATCATGTATTCAAAACCTAGAATAAGAAGTACAGGTAATTGTAACTAATGTTGTTATATTTAGTTTACACATTTCACCTTATGGAATGCTAATGATTTTCATTTCCATAGCCCAAACTTGTCATTGCTATTCAACTTCAACAAAAACATGTATTGTTTTTTTTCCTCAATGTTTTACATACCATTATGTCTATCCTCACGAATGTTTATCCTCATTACTTATAGGATTTCATGTTATACATATAAGTAATTATTATGTTCACCTTCCTTACTTATAGGTAATTTTTTTGCATTTTATAGGTTTTCATATTTTCATTTATTGGATTTAATTTCAGGTTTACATACCATTATGTCATCCTCCTCACTGCTCATAAAAAAGCGAGCTAAAAAAAAGGAAAAAAAGCAAAAAAACAATGAAAAATGAAAAGCCTTCATGCATGCAAACAATTTGGTATAATAAATTTAATAGCATAAATCAAAATGCTTAAAGGAATGAATATAGATTTCCTTAATTCACTTCATCAAAACCGTAATCTAACCATTATTTATCATGAACAAGTGAGAAATCAGGAAAAAACCAGAAAAAAATGAAAAATCAAAAGCAAAGAAATTCAACAACTAAAAGGACAAAGATTGAACAATGCATGATGGAAACTCACCTAAAGGAAGCAAAAAATCTAGAGCTAGCATGCAATAATGGAAATTTTGAACACCAAAAAAAGAAAAAAAATCAAGGAATAAGAGAAAAATGCTTAAATGCAAAATAATAATAATAATAATAATAATAAAAAAATAAAGCCAAACCAAAACCCAAGCATGCCGAAATGAAGATTTTCATCATTTGAAAACAAAAACAATTGCAAATGATGCTCACAACAGCCAACCCTCTAAAATCCAAGCAAAGTCATAATTCCTCATAAAGAAAACCACACTCACAGCAACGTAAAACAAAAACCCAAACAAATATCAGTCTCCCTACAATGCCTAACAAAACATTAACAGAAAGACCAATGTAGCCCCAAATCAATGGGTATGTACAAACATACCCTTCCACTGTCTCAACTCCTAATGCAGCAGTCAAATCAACATTAAAAAACACAATTTTAGTTTCCAAACTGTTAGACCTGTTAGTGGTGAATGAAATCAAGAGGTGGTGAATTGATTTCTCAAAATTTTAGTAAATTAAAACTTTGATAAATAAAATTGAGAAATCTAAACAATAAACTT
>JBBYHK010504789.1:0-13998 GCA_038382065.1 Adansonia grandidieri | reverse complement strand
TTTATTGTTGTTGTCGGTGGGTCAAATCATTGTCGGGTGAGACTTGGCGGTCGACATTTATAAAACTGTAATTGTCGGGTAAGACTTGGCGGTCGACATACTTAAACAGTGCCGTTTTGATCGTCGCCGTATGCGGGTCATAACAATTTTATATTGATATATAATTAAATTTATATAAATAACTTATTTTATTATATAAACAATAATTTAAGTGAAGTCAACCTGATCCAAGTTATAAGATAACTTATTTAAACTCAATTCAATATGGATCAATTGAGTTATCCGATCCCATACTCAGATCTAATATGAAATATGAAAAAAATTAAATCCAAAGAAAAGAAGAGATAGATTATGTGATAGATATGTATAAATTATATGTACTTAGTATATCAGTAGATTGTGTATGTTAGTATATCAGTCGATTGTGTATTTGAGGAATATATGGCAGATGTTTGCTATTTGTGGCGTACGTAGTTTTCAAGACTAAAGAAACTCATCAACTTTGCCCAAAACTACATATCCCTGTAAAAGAACTAATCAAACAATATAGTAATATATATATATATATATATACATATATATATAAGTTTATGATTAAATTTCGGGGGGATGAATCAATCTTATTTAAAAACAAATAGTCCAGGGTGAAAGCTTGCGCATGTAAATGATGACTGCCATCTTTTCTGAGGTTGGTGAGATTGTGACTGATGCGAATCTAAGTTAAAATCTTAGGTCCATTTCTTATTACTCGAAAAAAGTGATCAAAACTTGGTGATTCGTTACATTGGTAGTGGGTCATTGTGTTCTGACCAAATAAGAGGAGTTAAAGGGCTTACCGTATCGACCTCGTGCAAGTCTTTAACAACCCAACGCCCGAAGAATCGAACTCTTCAACCACCACTTTATTTTATGGCTAATCTAATGTCTATCTTCTCCTCCTATCAGGATGACTTCTAACTTTCAAGAAACCTATTATGCCCGCTATAAGGTCAAAGGCTGAAGAATCAGTCCAGTCGTCAAAGATTCACGTATAAAAAATAATTTAAATTTAATTATTGTCAATTAACACATGATTTGATGTATAGAAGTATGAGATAATGGCACAAATCCTTTGCTCACATTCTGTATTTTTTTTTTCTTTGCTTTTTTCCTGGATTTTGGACAACTTTGGCGTACGAGTGTGTCCAAAGTCCCAACTCTAGTGCTCTTTGGTTATGCTCTGGGTTTGATAGGTCCAGCTAACCCTTTCCTTCTTTTGCTTCTCCGAGCTTTCCACTGGTAACCCAAAAACACATCAACAATTTGACGTTGTACGTGTCAAACAACAACGTCTTTGCCACAGCTTGAAAATACCATCCCTACGGCATCCTCTTCCACCCCATGAGCAACGTCTTTTCTTCAATTGCCTTGCCACAAAATACCCTTGTTGTCACTACTGGTGTGCGTGGTGCGCGCCAACACTTCCAAAACTTTTTCCAGCAACCCATGTAAGAATATGCATCCCAATACCACCACTCCCCAATGCCACTAATTACATCCGTATGCACCAAACTATTATCAAAACCTCATAAGAGCCTTCCGACCTCTTCATTCTACTCCGCCGTCTGTGGTACATGCGAATATCCTCCATTAACCATCATAGTTGCTACTATTTCAGCTTAAATCAATCTTGGCATTGATTAGACTCGGAGAATCAACAGTTGTGGCAGCCTCTGGACTAGCCCGATTGGCTATGTCATTCACGATCAATATATTACAGCTCACCACTGATGCAAACTGACGGAGACGGGGAATATCTTATTTATTTTCACTTTATTTTTATATGGATGTTAAAAATATGTACATTCATAGATGTAGGTTGTCTCATAATTGTTTTACGTTATTTCATTTCACCTTTTTATTAATTATTTTTAATTTAATATTATAAAAATTTTATTATAATTTATTCATGAACATATTTAATATATATATAATTCTTCAATATATATAATATACATATATATATATATATGTAATATTCGCATATATATATGATTTTAGGATATATATATATATATATTAAAAATATAAGAGCTATATATATAATATTTGAAGGAAAAAAATAATAATTTTAAAAAAATAAGTTAAGACATAATAAATTAAGCATTTATCAAAACTATCAATTCCATCCGACATCCATTTCTCAAAGAAAAAATGCATTCTCAATTTAAAACGGATTAGTACAAAATCCGTAGAGCAAATCAGATTTTATTACGTCCCTAAACTTCAGTCAGGACATGGCATTTCTACCCCCATCAATAAACCAATATACTCTAACCGGTCGTCCAAATCCAGCTACTAAACACACATATGGTGAAGCAATAGCAAGTTATCCAATATACCACACAACAGATCAGCTCTTTCAACGTAACTCTAGTCACCGAAGTAATCAAGAGAGTTCTGCTTCATCCGCTAAGTATGCACAAGGAGATGCTCGCCACTGGCGAGAAAACCGTAACAATGACATCATTAAAATCTTAATTAGCTTACGGCATACCCACTTAGTAGGCGGTTGAGAAAAAGATCGAGTAAAAAGAATTTTTTTTCTTTTTAATCCAGCTAGTGTATCTACTTTTACCTATAAAGAATAATTATACTTAATTTTATATCATTCTTCGTACTCTTTTAAGTTTTTAAATAATTTTACTAAGTTGATGACTAATAATTCATGGCATATAAAATATATTTTTATAAATAAAAATGTATTTTAGAAGAGAAATGAAAGTTAAATATAAATTTTTTTTAAAGTGAGTAGTATTTTAAGAATTAGATTTTTTTAAAAAAAATTACATAAAAAATGTTAGACATTAATAGCTTTTTTTCTATTTAATGTTATAAATTTATTTGAATTTTTAAAATTTACTAATAGAGTTAAATATCATTAGCCTATGACATCAAGCTATCTTTTCGTAATTAATGTATAGATGGTTATGTATTTTGCATCTATAATCCAAGGTAATCCTGACAACTTTTAAAGCAATAAGATTACACTAAATAGATATGACACGAAAAAATAAATAAAATATAATATAATATAAAAAATTATAAATATAATATGAATATGTTAATATGTGAAAATTTATATAATATAAATAATTAATATATCAAATTTTTTTATAAATATATAATTTTTTAAATATGATTATAATATATAAATATATGTGCATACAATACGAATACACAATTTTATCTCCAAAGAAGGAAAATACCAGGCCCAAAGAAAAAGCCCATGAAATTAATTGGAGGCTAAAGCGTTGGCCAGAGTAAATGCAAATCTGGAGGGGTCGTTTCTGCCTTCGATCCCTGCCCTCCTGGGAAAGCCTAACCCTTATTATTTCTCACATAAAGAACCGTTAAATCCTTTGATTTTGTCCTCAAAGGCATTTCAAATTACTAAATTATTGCATTGTCTTGTATAAGATCCATTCTTAACCCTTTGATTTGATCGTGATTCTTAGAGAAAACAAAGCGTGCAGGGAGCCTCCGAATTCTTCTCATAGCTGGTGAGTGCAAAGAAACATTATCTCTTTTTTTTTTATATATATTGTTTGTGTCAATGATTTTGATTTTTTCTAAGTTATTAGTAATTGGGTTTCTATTTTTCTTGTTTCTGGATCATTTGTCAATGCTTATTTCTGAATCACATTCTTTGGTGTTCTTGTTTTAATCACAATTCGCTAATATTTATTTCGTTAGTAACTATTTCTAGTGATTCTATTAAGGGATTAATTATTTTATCATTTCGCCCATGTAATGCTTAAATTAGTGCTTTTTTAATTTACTTTACAAGTTTTAAGTTTTGATGATATCGAAATCGATTTTTGTTGGTCTTAAGTTAATTCAGTTGGCAATTCGAGACGTAATTAGAATGATTTGGTGCTATTGGTCATGGCTAGAGTTAACAACTGGTCAATAATTTTAGGGACTTGATTGAGTAATTTTTCCCGCTATTCAAGTCAACTGCGAATTTTAAATTGATAGTGTTTCCAGCCAGATCTAATAGTTGAACAGGATTGCTTTATCATTTTTATTTTTTTTACAGTATTCAAGTCTCAATATGGTCCGGAGGTAACGTCCGAAAGCAATGCTGTTCAACTATCATATGTTATCTTGTAAAGTCTACTGCATAGTTCATGCAATTTGCAATATTATCAAGCATCTTATATTACAGTTGCTGATGATCTGTTACACACGATTGATATAGAAATGTTGCTTGAAGAATCTTATCAGTTCTTGGCCTTCCAATTCTGGCCTCTAATTTTTTTTTTTTTTTGCCACTTATATCTGTAATTTTTTAAGTTGATACAAAAACCAATGTGATGTTTTACTGGTTAAGAGCAAAACATCTTGTTCGCATATTAAGACTTCTAATTTGGCATTTATGAGGTTTTCCACTATCCTCTAAAGTAACAACTTGTCATGAAAATGTGTCTTGCCCAAATGATCTGACATTTATCATATGTCCTCGTTTTGAGCTTCAAAGATCTGAGTGGTAGAGAGAGCTTAAGTGGGATTTCCTGTGTCATGCAAGGAGCAAGCAAGTTCAAAGGAGGGATTAATGTACTGTTCCTTCCTTCTAAGAATTATATGCGTAAGATATTAACAAGTAGCATATCACTAGTTGCACTTAACCGGTTAACTATTTTACTTTTTAAGTTCAGATAAAAAAATTTACTTATCATGAATATTTTAGCTGGACACAGTTTTTGTACTCTAAACTGTAGCAGTTTAGGTATTTATGTATGGTGATCATCATACATGAGGATCCTCTTCTTCTGACTAGTCATTGGAATCCGTTGCAGCATTTGCTGATAGTTTTAGTGTTTCCCTCTATTTTGTATTGTCATTGCAGGGAACTTGACATGTTCACCAAGAAAGGTTTAGTACTTAAAACATAGAGCGTTCAGGATAGATTTGCCTACATTGCAGGATGCAGAGAATGGAGTAGACGTTATTGCCTTTCTATTAATTTGCTTCACAAGATAGGTATTTCTCAAATTCTGCATGCAAGCAATTGCTGAGTGGCAACTTTGTATTATTATACCTTCCCTGCCTTTCAAGTTTCCTTTTCCAGCTGCCTTTGTTCTTTTCTTCTCTGAACCTGTTTCTGTTCTTGAATAGGATAAAGTTGGGTAATAATTTTAGTCCCAGAAAAGGAACTGAATGCTGAACGCTATTCATTGTTGATGTGGTTCTATAGAGTGACAATTCTTGAAAGGATTGAAAATGGCTTTTGTTTCAGAGGAAGAAAAAACTGAGGATTACCTTTTCAAGATAGTATTGATTGGTGATTCAGCGGTTGGGAAATCGAACTTACTTGCAAGGTTCGCTAGGAATGAGTTCTACCCTAATTCAAAGTCAACCATAGGAGTAGAGTTTCAAACACAGAAGATGGATATAAATGGGAAAGAAATTAAGGCTCAGATCTGGGATACGGCTGGCCAGGAGCGCTTCAGGGCTGTAACATCTGCGTATTACCGAGGTGCAGTTGGAGCTCTACTTGTGTATGACATCAGCAGGCGACAGACTTTTGATAGCGTTGGCAGATGGCTAAATGAACTTCAAAGTAAGAACCACGATGAACCTATGTTACTCAGACATAGGTATGAGTGTCGGATACAGGTATGTGTCCGACAGAAGTATGTTCAGTTTTTTTCCAAGTTTTTTTTCATATATTTAGAAGGTACCTAGAGGTCATATCCCCGTTCCCATGTCTGAAAATGTGTCAAGCATAGGTGTCAGACATAAGTACTTAAAGAAAAATGAAGAATTGGAGCAACATAAACCTTCTCACTGCAAATCTAATTTCTTTGATCTATCCAAATTCGGGAGTTCAAAATGGGTTAATTCTATCTTTGTTTACAAAGTGACCCTTAGCCATATTATGGCATAT
Source organism: Adansonia grandidieri (assembly GCA_038382065.1). Classification (NCBI taxonomy): domain Eukaryota; kingdom Viridiplantae; phylum Streptophyta; class Magnoliopsida; order Malvales; family Malvaceae; genus Adansonia; species Adansonia grandidieri. Next base: position 8,066 of record JBBYHK010504789.1, on the reverse strand, counting down.
TTTAGTAACTAGATGGTGTTTCCTTTCCATTGCCTTCCTTGCCAATATTATAGATTTGTTACCTTTTTGGCCCTTGGTGGCTAAGATCGACTCATTTGCTTTGTCATTTTGAACAGCTCACTCAGACATGAACGTAGTCACCCTTTTGGTAGGCAACAAGTCGGATCTCAGGGATGCTAGGGAAGTATCCACTGCTGAAGGAAAGGCCTTGGCTGAGGCACAGGGTTTGTTTTTCATCGAGACTTCTGCCCTTGACTCCTCCAATGTAGCAGCCGCCTTTGAGACAGTCGTTAAAGAGATCTACAACATTTTGAGCAGGAAAGTTATGATATCTCATGAGCTCAAGAAGCAGGATGCTTCACTGAATGGGGAAACTGTGGTTTTAAAGGGGGATGACGAGAATCAGCAATCTGGTACAGAGGCTAGAAAGGGTGGCTGCTGTTCATCCTGACACTTTGTCCTCGACTCCAATCTATTTTCTGGTTTTCTGGCCTGAAGTTTCCGCCGAAGTTCCTGATATTTCTTCTCCATGCGTTCATTTCTTGATGCCATTAAACTGTATACTTGAATAACATTTATTGTACTTGTTCATGGTTATCTTATGAGGCTGAAAAAGAGACTTTATGAGTAGCAAATGTAAATGAAATTCAAGGGGGATTGAGAAGGAAAAAAGAAAATGAAATGATATATATTTTTTCGTATGTCAGCATATTTTTCTTATTTTTTGTGTAGTTGTGACAAGTCGGGAGGCTTTGATTTCTTGCCTTCAATCTCCCCTCCTGTCTTGCTTTCCTTTTTACTCCAATTTGCTGGAAGTAATGGAAACAGTTACGTTTTCTAATGTGATGTAATACGTCTATAATATACATATTCAATGATGGACGGTTGTTCCATGTCCCATTATATCGATGTTTAAGGAATCGGAGTGAAGGTTAAATCAGTGTTATTTTTAATTTTTCAGTGATTTTTATTTTTGATTTAATGGATTCATTTAAAAAAGATTTTAAATTTTTAAAAAATTATTTTAATGTTAAATAAATATTATATAATAAATAATTAAAAAAATATGCACTAAGCATTATGCTTTTAGTATAACTTTAAAAGATATTATGGGTTTTAATTTCATCATTTAAAACTATATAGTTTTAAAAAAATAATTAAAAAGTTAAAAAAGGTTTTCCTCGATCTTCTTTGGTTTTTTACTCACTTTTTACTAGTTAAATCAATTTTAGATCAATTCAAATAATTTTCGATTCTTTATATAGTATTAGATCGGACGGACTTTAAATTCTCGATTGAATCCATCAGATCCAGTTTGATTTTTTCATCATTCATTATAATCACTTTTTTTTTTTTTTGCAAAATATCTTCTTGGTAACTCTGATTTTGAAAGCATGCAAGTTCTAAAAATTTTGGGCAAAATTATGCTATTACAGGATTTCCAACTGAATACTAGTTTAAATAGTTTGTATATTATTGATAGACTCTTGAAAATTGCGACTTCGGAATAAATTTTTTATTCCCTCGTTTGGTGCCCTTTTTTATCCCTTTAATGATTTTTGACATGCATCTACCCTTCAATAATATTTTGATATGCATTCAAAATGATCATCAATAATTGAACATTTAGATTTTTTATTTAGAAATATGGTAAAAAAACATTACAAAGCACCACATGGGTGTCCTTCAATGATGTTTTTAGGTGTATCTAAAGTTATCTCTTATTTATAAATAATTAAACCTATTTTTTATTAGAACAAAGTACAAAAAAAATACTAAAGGGCACCAATGGGGTAGATGAAATTTATTCCTTTCGAGGGAGCTTAGGGGCATAATGCCTTCTTCAAGCAAGTTAATTAAATGGAGGTTTAGTGATTAAGGGCAAGTGCTAGATCAAGATTTTCAAAAAAAAAAAAAATATCAAAACTAATAATCAATGTTAATAAAAATAAATAAAAATAAATTAATATTGAAATTTAATAAGAAAATAATTAACAATAAATTAATCTATATATAAGTTAATTAATTTTTTATAGTCACTTTTTAAAATTTTTTATTTAAATTTAAATTAATAAACTAATATATATTCAAAGGTAAATAATCTAAATAAATAAGAAAGGCTAAAAATTTATGAATAATTTTTTTAAATTTATAGAACTTATAATTTAATGTTTGGAAACAAGAATTTTAAAATTTAGATTTCAATTTCATTTGATATATAAATTTTGAGAATAAAATGCATATATCATGTATAAATTAGTTAAGTTTGAAAGGTATAATAATATGAATTTCAATCTCACAAATAACTATAAATATTGTACATTTACCATTTAATAAGCATCGATCAAATTTATGAATTTAAAAAATAATCACAAATATTATATTTAAGTGTGTTTTATTACATAATTTTATATTACTTTTTAAATCCTAATTCAACTTTTATAACTCAAATTTACCAAACACAGCCTAAAAATATTTAAGCTATTCACTTTTTCTTCTCATGTAAAAAAGTTGGAAAAAAATGATAATAAAATGCAAATTATTGTTGGCATAGCTTTTGAGGTAAAAGTTATTTTTCATCACAAATGCAATGTTAAACAAGTAAAGAGTTTTAGCCTTTGCATTTAAAACGATTATTTAGCAATTCAAACCAAAAAGTTACTAAAATAGAGTTTTTGTGGTTTAAAAACTAGCTTTTAGGTAAAATGATTTTATTATCATCATATCTTCAAATTTTTTTTGTTGTAAACAATATTTAAAAATTTTAAATTACATTTTTTATCATACTTTTACTAATCCAAGCTTTTTAAAATCTAAGTTTTCTTTAACAATAATACTAAAGTAGGCCTTAATAACCAAGGGCGAAGTGTAGTGTTGGTTTAGAGGGCATGGCCACGATATTTTTAAAAATCTTCTTAATACATATAATCATATGTATTTATATATTAAATATAATTAATTTAGCCTTAAAATAAAATTTATATTTATTTAGTTTCTTTATAAACTAACTTTATACATTGAAATTTATAAATAAATATAATTATTTTTTTAAAAAAATTAAGTAAGTTGACACGTTCATCAACTTAAAAATCATATCTAATCCACTCAAAGAAAAAAGGAAAAATAAAAACAAATCTGCTAATTATTTATGCGAGAAAAGTTGACCAACAAAAGAATAAAATAAAAACCATAATTTTATTTTTGTTTTTCTTCATTTATTATTTTCATTTGAATAATTACAAACGCAAACTCAAATATAATTTATTACTAGTGTATTAATTTTAAAAAAATTAACAATTTTTAAACTTGGTTCTTTTAATTTATTTAAAGTTAAATAACTTTACAATAATTTATAAAATTATTATTTTAAATAAATCATCTATATATTTATTTTATTTTAAAATATGTAAATATATTTCATTAATTTAAATTTAGTTATAAATTTCATTATATACAAATTTTTTAATTTATTTTCCGATGATCATTTTCTCTTCTCTCTATAATATATCTCACTATTGCTTTTACATCTACAAACATATCTTACCACTATGATAACTAATTTCATAGGCATAATTATTTTTAATCTCAGTGAAACTAACCTTACTATCATTTAGATAAACTTTAAGGATCCATTTAGACAGTGATGAGATTTGCTTCAACAAGATTTGAGAATAATTATAGTGGTAACATTAATTATTATAGCAATAATATTAAAATTAATAGTAGATATATTTTTTGATTAAAAAATGATGGTAGTAAGATAAAAAGGAAAATGATCAGTAAAGAGATTAACACAAGAGTTTATTATTAAATTAATTTTATATTTTTTAATAATATTTAATAATTAAAATTTAATATATATTTATTTAAATATTTTAATTAATTAACTAATTATTAAATATACTAACTTGAGCCCAGCTCGGGTCTAAAAGCTCGTATTATTATTTAAAAAAATATTTTATATTTAAATTTAAATAAAAAGTATTTTTATTAAATAAATAGTAATCCAAGTTTACTCGAATTACGTACACTCATGTCCAAGCCCGATCTTTGAACGAGTTTAATGCATATTTTGAATCTCCTATTGAAGGGATATTCGAAGAAAAGATAAAAAACATTCAAAGATCTCCTTATTTTTTTTTTAGTTCTCATAATAAAATTAGATTATATATTTTTGTTATCATGTATTATAATAGTTTTAGTATTTTGTAACGAAATCAAATAATTTTGATAAAAAGGATTTCTTTTTACGTTTCATATTTTTAGTACTTATTAGTACTTATTAAAAGGAATTACGAACAATTTATATTATTTAATTTATAAAATTTTATATTATTTTTTTACGTAAAATTTTATAATAACATGTAACATATTTATGCAATGAAAATATAAAATATTATTATTTCATGTTACTTAATTTTTTGAAGAATTACAAAATACGTTATTTATAAAGATAATTTTTTTTTGTTACTTTCTTACTCTTCTAGGAGACTTACAACTTTTATTATCATATTACTCGAATTTATTACATATTATGCAAATTATTACAATATCATATAATAAAACTATATTATTCAACTTAGCACATTTTATTATAATGACATTTATTATACATTATAGATACATTATGTGTAAAGATAATATTTGTTTTAATTTACTTAAAAGTTTTCTTTTTTAAAGAAGAATTACAACTTATATTATCTTCGTTATAAAAATTTATTACTTTTTATGTAAATTGTTACGGTAGTATAACACATATTTATGGAATGAAAATTCATTATTATAGCTTTTTTTTATAACTGCAAAAAGTTTAGGTTTATTCTTTAGTAAAAATAAAATATTTAGTATTTATACTCAATAATAAAAGTTGTAAAATCATAATTTCTTAATAAAAAAATGTGGACATAATAAAACTTATAATACTATTTTGTATTATATTTTATCTAAATAATTATGTAACATAATAAAATTGGTATTATCGTTTTTTTTTTTTCTTATCTTTCGTGAAAATGTATGTAAGTTAGTAAGTAAATTATGTAAAAATAATATAAATTGATATTATCATATTTTTTATATTTTTTTAAAAGTTATGTTATTCATAATAAAAACAAGTAATTATAATAATATTTAGTATTTACAAAATATAAAAAAAATATTCAGAAAAAATGTGAACAGGATGAAAGATGTAATTTAATTTTGTATTATATTATCTTAATAAATTATATAATTAGTTAAAAAAATTTACCTAAAACATAATAAAATTAATATTATCATTCTTTTTCTTATGTTTTGTAAAGTTTATGTAATTTAACAAATAAATTATAATACTATTTTGTATTACTTTATCATAATATATTTATGTAATTATAATGACATTAATAACTTTATGTATACTAATATTAAAATGATTGACTCATGAAATCAACTTTGTTGATTAATTTATAAAATAATCAAACAAAATTACAATAAAATATAAATATAAAGGTATATATTCTTTAATGTTATGCATAAAAGTGAAGGTATTTTTTTTTATGTTATGCAACTAATGATACCTATAAATTTATTAATGATATATACAGATTTTAGTTTTAAAATAAGAGAAGGGATGCAAATAATAAGATTCAAACTTTAAATATATTAAATATCTACTAATTGCATAAACTATTTAAACTGAGCCTCAAATTCATGATCCATTATATTTCTAACTGTTGGTAATAAAAATATATTTTCTTTTATAATTTTTTACTTTAGAGACAAATTTTACATATATTTATATTTATAAAAAATTTATTTATTTATAAAAATAATGATCAATTATGAATAAATACTATTTGACTAAATGATTAGTACTAGACTTATCCATGGACTGAGTTAGACTCGATTCGAGCTAGGTTTAAAAATGGTATTAATATTAAGTATATTTACTTAAGCCCAATCCGACCTGAAATATAAGCTTTGAATTTTGCCTAAGGTTACCCATATTTATAGATAAATAGTCCAAGCTTATTTAAATTTATCAATATTATTTTTTTTTATAATTTATTTTTTAAAAAATATATTTTTTTAATTTAATCTTTAATAATTTAATATTTTTATTAAATTTATAAATATAATAATTTAACTTAATTTTTAAAGTTTATACTATAATATTATATATTTTTTATACGATAAAAATTACATAATATATAAAATATAAAATAAATATATATAATGTAATAGTAACATGGGCCGGGCATGTTTGGCTCGGGCTTTGAAAGTTGAACCCAAGACTCGGCTCGTTTCTTGAATCGAATCTAATTTTTTTGTCCAAATCTATTTTTCAAAACTAATATTTTTATTAAAATTTTCTCAAATATAAGACGAACCTTTAAATTTAGACGAATAACTTAAGTTTTATACAGGTCTAATTAATACATTTTTCTTTTCATGAAGTGAACGGTTTAAATTCCGTTTCTCCTAATATTAAAATTGAGCAAAAAAAAAATAGGGAAGCTTACTCTGTGGCTTAAACCCTAACACCTCTTCCCGCCCCTTACACCCTCTCTGTCTCTCCTGGTCTCTATGTATTGCTCTTAAACCCTAAAAGTAGCAGCCATCCTAAATTTCACCCTTAACTTTCAAAGCCCTTGAGCCTCTCCATCTTTGGCTTCTTTTAACTATTATCTCCAAAATCAATGTGGCTTTCTATTTCAAGAATGAAGTCCCTAACATTCCCTAAATTTTCTCCCCTCTCTCTTCATTTTCCCAAATCCACACCTTTTGGATTCCTCCCTTTACCCTCGAAAAAACCCAATCTTTGCAACCTCACCACTCTTTCAAACCCTAAATTTCTCCGCATAAAAACCTCGATGCCTTCACCAACGCCCCCAATTTTTTCAATCCCAAGCCGAAAACTGCAGGCAGAGACCTCGCAATCTTCTTCACCCTCTGGTGAGATCCACGTGATCGTAGGACCAATGTTTGCTGGCAAGACAACCACACTACTTCGCCGAATCCAAGCTGAAAGCAACAGTGGCAGGTTTGAACCTTCTCTTTATTTTCGCGCTTCTGTTTTATGTCATAGAATTGGGTTAAAATATGGACTTAATGTTATTCAGAGATTATGGGTTTCAGTTTATCTTGTGATATGTTATGGTTTGGATAAAAATTTGGCCCTAGGTTCATGATGTGGTGTTTTGTTGGTAAATCCATTAGCTACCATGGATATCTTTGCTCTGTTCCTTTGTTTTTCCCTAGGAAAAAAATAGGGGCGGGGTGCTCTCCTTGGGACATTTAGGATTCATGGGAATATGGATATGGTAAATGTTGCATCATATAAATACTTTGAATTGGACTCAGAAATACTGGAATATTTATGGTCTTGTCTAATGCTTATATCACTTTTGGTTTTTGGGAATACTGTGGCAGCATTTAGGGGGGGATAATGTGGAATTATGGGGTCATAAAGGGGGCTTCATATAGCAATATTGAGATTCAAGGAGAGGCCCGCTCCTTTTTTAGGTTGATCAAATTAATGACTTCCATTTTTAAAGGATTCAGGCTATGTTTCTGATTTAAGTGGCATCTAATATCCTATGTGGTACTCTTTATTGTGGTGCTGAGCTAAGAAGCAGGGCTGGTTGAAGTTTCTAAAAGCTCTTCAAGTTTCAATCTTAGAATCTTGGCTTGTGTTGAGAAATTTACATAATTTGGCAACTCTGTCGACAGGTAAAGCCCATTAAAAATGCTGTTGTCTTCTATGTGCTGAAAGTTACCTTGCGTCCTAAATATCCATATTCACTTATTCATATGAATGTGATTTGGAAGGATGTTAAATATTAGGCAAACTAATGTTGAAGATACGTGGCTTGTAGTTTGTGCTTTTAATGCAATATTAGATGGCAATCAGGAGTACTACCAATGCCACAAGACCAAGATTCAATTGCCTGATTGATACAATGATCTTCACTTGTTTTTCTTGTTTGATTCGTGTCTTGTTAACATGTCTAGCTTTCTTTATTTTTGCTATGCAGAACTGTGGCTGTAATAAAATCCAACAAGGATACAAGATATGGATTGGATTCAAT
>JBBYHK010504778.1:0-14001 GCA_038382065.1 Adansonia grandidieri | reverse complement strand
CTTAGAATTTAAAATTACGTAAAAGTGATTACATTTAACATAAAATAAAAAAATTGATGTAAACTATACTTAAACCCAAACCCGAATTGGCCCGAACCCGGATTGGCTCGAACCCGAATTGGCCCAAACCCGAATGGACCCAAACCTGAATTGGCCTGAACCCGAATGGACCTAAACCCGAAAGAACCCGAACCCGAATGGACCGAAACCCGAATCAGTCCGAATCTGAACAAACCCAAACCCAAAATGACCCATCCCGAACCCGCCCAATTGCCACCTCTAATCAAGACCAATGGATAGGTTAGGGAAGATTTAGTACTTCCCCTATGAAATCTAGAATGTGTAAGTGTTACAACCAAATTCACATGGATAATTGTGTGCATTGACAAAATTAGTGTTATGTGAGTTCATTGCCCCTAGGCTGCTCCTTCTTGGATAGGTGTGACTCTGATGCCACTAGTAAGGTGATCTTTGAAATTTGTCAATGCTTTCTTGATATCAGTTGCACTGGCTTGTCCTTTTTCTTTTATGAAAGTCGATACCATCTTCATTAACCCTATTATCTGGGCTTGTAGTTCCTCATTTTTACGAAGCGTAAGCTCCTGATTTCTTTATGCATAAGCTTCAATCTCTCTATTCTAGCTGAATGGTAATTTCCCATGATTAACGGTGTCAATTGACCTCGATACCTATTAGGAATAATGAAATTTCCTTTACAAAAGTTTTGGCACTTATGCAGGCCACTACTCTACCCCTAGGTTCATGTGTCATGCATAGATGTATTCATGTATGCAAATGAGTGCAGTAAAGATGTTAATGTAAAGTGTGAAAAGATGTCATGAGCATGAAAATGTTATCATGGAAATATACCTTTAGGATTGCAAACGGTATTATGAATGATACATGAGATGTATGAAATACACCATCTCACATCCCTAGTGCACCGACCATGGTAGAATGGCTCTTGAGGGGAAGGAATCCATAAGAATGGATGAATTATTCCCTGAAATTTATAAAGAAATATGATGCTGATGGAGCAAAAATCCTCCGGGCATTGTGGTGTTCACCATGTCACTTGTCTCTTCACATTTGATGCAAGAAATAATTCATGTGACGTGAACATGAAAAATAATAAGATAGTACAAGATTAGAGAATATTGGTAAGAAGAAAAAAATAACAACAAAAAATCATAAAAAAATACCTCGATAATAGGCGCTATGATGCCCTAGGTCGGCCCTAAAGGATCGAGGAAAGAATTATTCTTCCTTTATGGTATAAATTGACATAAACACTGCAATCGTATGTCCAAGTTGAAACTTCATGATGAGGTGGCCTTTTTGGGTTAAAACTAGTGACCCATGTGATGGTATTCATTCATCATTACCTAAGGATGGTTATTGCTTAATTAGATTAAAATTTGTTCCTTTAAAGGTGATACTTGGCCTTAAGCATATTTCAGATGATAGCCTTCGCATGCCATCATCTACAATAGTGCAATGTTTATTAGCCGTTGGTGGGATAGCATAACAGCTTAACCTTGTTAAGTTTGCCCTTGATGGGGTGACATGAAACCCCTTAAGCATAATTGACTAATTAGGTAATGACATACATCTATTGTCACTTGTTAGTGGAAATGCGTTAAGCCATTAATCGAAGAACATAATGGCTTGATTGGATCAACTTAATCGGTTTAAAGTTAACAGAAGGGCCTTAAAATATCATGGGTGAGAATACTCACGTGCTTTACCTGAAAGGCCCATCGCAGGCTTGGCGGAATAGGTTCAATCTAGGGGATGCATTTACCTATGCAAATATAAAGGGGTACTTAAGAGAGATATAAGTAATTTACAATCTGAATGGTATTGCAATGCTTGTGCGAAAGGGTACTTAAAAAAGCAGATAGCTCACTTCCTCCTAATAATTAGGGCTTTAATCTTACCATGAAGTTTGACAAGAATCAAATGTGAAATGCAAGTGCACGATGTGTGTCGAGAAAACAATCAAACCTTTATTTACCCCTTGTTATCATATTTATGAAATTTGAATTTTTTCGAGAACAAGACTGTCCCTAACAAATAAGCCAAAAATTCATGAAAATCAAAACATTAGTAAACAAAGATAAAAGGAGTTATTAGAAAATAATGATTGAAAATTAAGAGAACTGAGAACCAAGTAGGATGAGACTAGCTGTAGGCCTAATGCTCTAATTTGTTCCCAGTGGAGTCATCAAGCTATCGTGATGTGCCATTACTTGGCACTACGCATCTTAAATTGCTCAAATTATGGTGCGAGACTTAAAATTTGAATTGGCCTTTAGGTTATTCTTTAATCAGGATTTGCATTAGGCACACTAGATAAAGGTAAAAGGGGAGGATCGTCAGACAAATCGCTAGTCCAACTAGTCTTTGGATGTAACTACAAAATGGTCAAAGGTTTGAAGTTGCCACTAATCATTTTGGGCTAGGCATGATCGCATGCTTATTGAAAACAATATTCTAAGTTATGAAACTTAAAACATCAATTTCACGGTCTACAAGATTCAGAGATTCGTTGGTTAGGTTCAAGAGTTAGTTATGCATGGATAAGGATTAGCCCCCTTACGACACCCAAAATCGGTACCATCTAACAATGTCTTCCTTGATTTCAGTTCTCTCAGTTTTATCTTGTCATTATTTTGATATAATCCCCTTGTGACACATGAGTTTCATATAAAACCATAAACCCAAGTTTTAAGGAAAGTTTGAATCTTACATGGGCCTTATAGAGGTAGGAAACACTAAGTTCTAGGATTTAATCTTGAAAATTGGATAATCCATGTTAGGCAATCGAGAGATACTAACATGGAACATTGTCTTGTAATTTTTTAAAAATATTTTGAAAAACATAAATGCAAAATGGACACCATAAAAGAAAACATGTTAGTAAGACAAGAAAGAAAATAATAAATATCACATAAAAATAAACACACAAGGTAAGGAAAATAGAGAGGGAAAAGATAATCAAAATGTCTCTCGTAATTGTCTTTAATTCTTAATAAATAACTGAAGTGACTATTTTTAGACGTGTTTAGACTTAGTGGTCACTTGAGGTGTGAAAAAAAGGTTTGGATTACAAGATCTAGGGATGTTCAGGAGAGAAAAATTTTGATTTTGAATGAAGTTTGAAAGGTAGGGTTGTAGTATCTTTTCGAAAAATGGGGTTGGAATGCCTTTAAAGATAGAAATTTTATGAAATGCAAGGTCGTAGTTCCCCTTAAAAAATAAGGGTTGGATTAGCCCTAAAGATAGGAGTTTCAGAAAAGGTGGGATTGTAGTATCTACATGGAAAATAGGGTTGTAGTATCCCCTTAGAAGATGAGGCTATAGTATCCTTGAAATTGAAAACTTTTGTGAATTTCAAAAAATAGTGTTTTTGATGAAAATATTTTTTAGGCCTTGATTCAAGGTTAACAAGAAATCGACACATATTTCCAGACTTTATGAGGTTGGTCAGACTCGTTTCGAGGCATCTGAATACCTTAAAAGGTGATTTCAAAAAAATTATTGAACTTTGATAAGTGTCTAAAATAGAGGACAACATCACATTATTCCCCTTCCTAAATTTATTTCGGGCTCATCTGAAGCTTTAAAAGGTGAAAGAGGTATCGGTGGAAAGGTGATTTGATAAGGGTTAATATAAAAATATTCCATAAACTTGGAAAATCGCTTTCTAGGTGGAATTCATTTTTAAAGTTGAAGTTGTTTTAGCATTAATAGCACATGCAAGCGAAATGGTGTGAGGGATTTGAAAAATTACTTTGGACTTGTTTGGAATCATTAAATTATGAATGATATCTTTCCTATAAAGGAATTTCATGTAGTTTTCAAGAAAAATATTTTGAAAATTTAGAACAATATATGATGGCCCGAAATAACCCAAACAGAATTTAAATAGCCGATTCCAGGGGTTCTAGACAGTATCAGTTTCAAAATTTGTAACTTCCTCATTTGGAATGATCTGAGGGAAACGTGACACTATTGAAAAGGTAATACGATGCTTATTAAAAGTATTCAAAAATTTTAGAAAATCATTTAAAGTTTGAAAATGATTTTCAAGTTATGATTATGGTGCTACTAAGGCAAAAATAGGGTGTTATTTGGTTTTTGGGTTTCCTGGGGTCAAACTCAAGCCATAGATATCTGAATGTCTGTGACACAAAGAAAAAGGTGACGTGGTGTTGCAAGTTCATTCCATAATCTTAGAGTAGTTAGGGATAATGAAATAACCTGTTGACCATGTCATGAACAAAGGTGTTGAATTCAAAATCGAGGCCTAACATTTTGATGCCAAAATGAAAAATGGCATGTTTGGCCACCCAAGCAACATCAAGGTATCATAAAGATCAATAAAATTCTAAAACTACCGTAACCAAGGCCACAATAATGCATGGGAAACTTAGAATGGTCATGGTAACATAAAAAGGGTTGCTAGGATGGTGAAAATATTGAAAACAAAAAAATTAAAGAGTAAAGGGAGAAAATATACCAAAAGCTTTAAGCTTTAGCCTTTTTCTTTGAGCAACAACTTTGGACTCACCTTCTTCCTTCTCTTTAATGTTAATTGGTAAGAAATTAATGAAAAGAATGAACTTTTTGTTATAGTGTTAATGGAAGGGAGTTTTGAGTGAAAAGATGAAAGGAATGGATAGTTTTGGAAGGGTTTTTAGTTATGGCTAGAAAAAGCTATGAGAATAGAGGAGTTTTTTTTTTGTTTCAATGTAATAGTGTGTAGTCCTACTTTCCATTAAGCCAAAATTACATTTTATACTTACATGATCAGCCAAGGTTTATGAGCCAAAAATAAGGGCATTAGGGAATTTTCTTAAGGTACTATATGCCAGCCCTGAGTACTGTTCATAGCTGGTTGGAATTTCATTGCTGTTAGCAACTGGGTGGTGGAGCAGAGGGGGCTAGAGCAGTCTGCCACTAGGGTAAAGCCAAGCATGCCGTTAAATAATCCATTTAATCTATGAAAATACCTCATTTTCAAACCAGTTTGGGCCTTAAAATTTGTTAAAACCCAATCATAAGTCCAATCTTAAAGCTTAGTATGGATTTTAATGATTTTTTATGCATAAAACATGTTTAAATCAGATTTTAGATCGATGGTGACAGCATGAACAAGGTATTTTTGCCTTGTGGTATTGATAATAAGAGACTTGGTATTGATACTAAAAGCATTTTTGGCTTTTGCTATAGATGCCAAGAGGCCCTATATCGATACCAGAGGTATTTTTTGGCTCTTGGTATTGCTACGAAGAATAACATATTGATACCAAGCATGAAATTGTTTCTAATATAGATACACCATTGTTTGTATTGATACAAATGGGTCCACAATTTTAGCTATGAAACAATCGGGTCTCAATACCATAAGCTCTTGTATTGATGCCACAACATGTGTATCGATGCATGTTCCCCTATATCGACACAAATAAACCCAATATCATAATTTAGCTTTAAAACAACTTGGTATCGATACCTTACACCCATGTATCAAGACATTCATGCACAGATATGAATTTCCTTACCTTTGATTCTCTAAACACCTTACCTTAGCTTGGAATAATGGGAAATTGACCTTGCTCATCTGAATGACTCTGATGATGCCCAGGATAATGGCCTCCAATACCTTGGATGATGGTTCAGACAAAATAAGGTGTCTATAGACTAAGTTTATGGGTATTCTACATTGAGACACATCATAACTTCTCTGCCGATAAGTATTTAACCTTATCTTTTATGAACTTTTTAATAAGATAGTAAGTAGCTCATTTTTTCCTTCTAGACTCATCATCCTATACTAGTACACATCCAATGATTTTCTTAAAGACTGATAAATACAATATCAAAGGTCAACCCAGAATTGGTGGTACTAACACAAGGGGGCTCAAAGGGTAATGTTTCACTTTACTGTAAGCTTTTTAACACTTCTCACCCTATTATTTGGTTATGCTTTCAAAGGATTCAAAATATATGATCACACTTGTTTATTGCCAAGAAACTTCTCACCTCCTTTTATGTATAGGGGTGGTAATTTTCAAATAGCCTTTATTTTGTCAAGGTAAACCTTGATTGGTTTTTTACCAATTATAAAGCCTATCAACTTCCTGAGGTTACCCTAAAGGTATATTTGGCTGGATTTAGCTTAAGATAGAACTTTCTCAATCTTTAAAAGAATGTCCAAAGTTTTGCAAATTTTAATCCTCATTTCATGACATAATAATATATCCACAGACACCTTTATCTTCTTATGCATCATGCCATGGAACAAAGTTTCCATGGCATTTTGATTGGTTGCCCCTCAATTCTTCAACTCGACATTACTTTGTAGCAAAAATTTACCCATATTACCATAAATGTGGTTTCACCATGTCATCTGGCACTATCTTATTTTGATTATACCCTAAAACCCATCCAAAATAGAGAAGAAAGAACTATTTCTGGTGTGTTTACTAATATGTCAATGTATGGGAGTGGAAATTTTCCTTTAGGTTTGCCCAGTTTAGATCCCAATATTCAATGCACTTTTTTCACCTTTCTATTCTTCTTCGGGATCAGGATAGTATTGGCTACCTATTTTGGATATTTTGCCACTTCAAGAAATTCAACCTCAAATTGCTTCTTTGCTTTTTCTTTTATTTTTTTCAGCATCTCTAGCATCATCTTCTTCAATTTCTACTAAATAGGTTTGCACTCTGGCCTCAAAGGAAGCTTATGGACTATGGTATCCATACTCAGTCCCAGCATTGTTGTAATGTGCCCTGCACAAATCTAGCACAACAAAGTAAGGAAAGCTATAGTCTAGTATAGAATTAAGACCAGGTTATTAGAGCAAGTTGCACACCCAATTCCAGACATGGCCATTATGAAATGCCCGAAAGAATTGGAGTTGCCACCAATCTTTCTTATTTATGTGTGATTAACCATCTGATGATATTCATATATTAGGGTGATGAAATCTTCAAAAATGAATCTTGAGATGTGCTAGTAAACCAAAGATCACATAGAAGGTGCGAGAGTTGGTTATGTGTGGAAAAGGATGAGCTCCACCACAAAGCCTATAAATTGGTATCTTTTAATCACATGTTATCATAAATCTTGATTAATGTTGGTTTTTGAATTTTTGATATTTAAGAATGATTCCTTGAATTTATTTGTTAAACAAATCAATTTTTTTCGAATAAAAGGAAAATTCTTCATATTACTAATAGACCCAGTAAAATACAAAGTTTTTATATTTGTTGAAAAGAAATCTCAATTCAATTATTTTAAAAATGGTATTCCTATATTAAAATAATCGATAAGACTCTTTTTTATATACTAGAAGAAATCTATGCACTATTTTTAACTTGGAAATATTGCCTCATTTACTTATTGAAAGTAATGCATAAAAATAAAATATATATTAGCATTTTTAAGACTCATTTCAAGCCAATAAATGTTAAAACAATGTAAGATTTTGCTTTTTGACATGACAGCATTAACCTCACCCTATAAACACAATGTTTATGCAAATAAACTAAAATGACCTTGAGGGTTCGCTTTCAACAAAAAAGTGCAAACTTGACTCTAAAGACCCATTTTACTAGAAAAAGAATAAAGTGATTTCAAAAGCTTGATTTAGGTATAAAAATGTTAACATGAACCTAAAATTCGGAGATGAAATAAAATTATTAAAATACGTTTAAGCCTAAGTTTTGACTAAAAGATGCTAACATGATCCTAAAGATTAGAAAATAGAGAAAAAAAATCTAAAATGTTCCTAAAGGTTCAGTTTACATATGAAAAAGCTAACAAGACCCTAACGACTTGATTTTAGGGAGAAGTTCCTAAAATATCCTAAGGTTTGATTTAGGTATGAAAATGCTAACATAACCCTAAAGGCTTAATTTTGATGAAAAATGACAAGAATGACTTTAAAGGATATATGTTGACATGAAAGTGCTAACATGATCCTAAAAGCACTAAAATAGCCCTAAAGATTTGGCAAACTGCCTTAACCACTTGAGTCATCATATGTTCTAGCATATAGACGCAAAATCACTTGAAACCTTTTGGCAAACCATAATTTGTTCATAATACTCATACTAAAATCACAACTTCTTTACTCTATAATCATTCATGTTTCAAGTTCTAGTAATTAAATATTTTCTATTCAAATAAAAAGACACGATAATGGAATGGTTATGTTTACATATTCATATTCAAATTCATGTGCAAATTCATAAATAGATTCAGACTTAGAATAAAATTTTGGCCATGACATCTTTCACCCTAGTAGCAAGGTCCATATTCATAATGTACCTTCAAAGAAGATACATAAATGCTAACATATGAACCATTGTATTCATCCGTAATAGATTCAAACTTAGAATACAAGGTCAAATACACTGGACTACAACCATTTTCACCCTAATGGCAAGGTGTGTATTTATAATTTAACCTCAGAAACATTAAGTACAATGCTATAATATAGTACCATTGTTTTGATCCCTAACAGTAGGGTCTAGAACATAGCCAAATTCAAAACCATTAACCATCCCAATCACACTATCATGTAATACTCCAAAATCTTAAGAAGAAAATATTTTTTCACAAATCATAGTCATATCAAATATATTTCTCAATGTATAATTTCAAGGTAGATTTAACGCATAATAAAAAATCATTTTATAGCCAAACCATTCTCATATTCATAAATATTATTCAAAATAATCCACATGAAGACCTATTTTTACATTAAACATAATATATCTATATGTTCTATAAAATAGTAAGAGATTTGGTAAGTTACATGGCAACTTGAGTTTACCAAGCTTAAATTCTAGTCGAAAGGACCTATAATCTATATAAACCATAATTACCACTAATCTAATAATACGATATTTCTATTCAATGCTTCTAGTGATTTCTTCAACTTAAACCAATATCGATTCAACTTACTCACTTAAAATGGTCACACTAACTCCCAAAAGTTTATTTAGCCCCTAATTATAAATCTACCTATACCTTTTGAATACAAAAGTTTATTTAGCTTGCTTCGTTCATTTTTGTGATATGGGATGGAGTTTTAACGCTGAATCCTAAACTCAAAGTAGACTGCTTGCATCATCTTGTTTTTCAGGTTGCATGCATTATCAGTAATGATTTGTTTAGGAAAACCATATCTATAGATAATGTCCTATTTCATAAATTTGCACACGATAGATCTGGCAATGTTGGCATAAGAAGCTGCCTCTACCCATTTGGTAAAATAATCAATCATGACCAAAATAAAAGTGGTGCCTATTTGAAGCTTAAAGGTAATCAGTCCAATCATGTCCATGCACCGTAGACAAAATGGCTATAGAGCTATCATAACATGTAGATGTGTCGGTGGGACATGGATCTTGTCAGCATAGATTTGGCATTTGTGACACTTTCGAGCGTAGTTAATGCAGTCTTTTTCGAGAGTCAACCAATAATAACCTGATTGCATGACTTGTCTTGCCATTCGATGTCCATTAGCCTGCATACCATAAATTCCTTCAGTAACTTCTTCTAGTATTCTTTTGGCTTTGAAAACGTCTACGCATTGGAGTAACACCTAATCACAGCCTTTCTTGTACAAAATCTCATCATCCAAAATGAAGTTCATAGCTAATCATCTAATAGTTCTCTTATCAGCTTTGGTGGCATCTTTTAGTTACCGTTAATCCTTAATGTACTGAAAGATGTCATGATACCGTGGCAAACCATCCTTCTCTTCTTCAATATTCTAGTAATGTGCTAATAGATACTCATTTGGATCGGAGCAATATTCGATTCTCAATTGACTTTAAGGATGAAAGATAAAGCAGCCAAGGCATCAGTAGGTAGATGTTGAAAGCTAGTATCATTAAATTCTTTCTTGAGCTTCGATATTAGATTCCTATAGTGGATTAGTTTAGCATCATGTGTTTGCCATTCTCCCTTTAGTTGGTAAATAACAAGGGCTAAATCTCTAAACACTTACAGTGTTCAAATGCTTTTTTCAATGGTTGCTTGGAGTTCCATGATGTAGGTTTCATATTCGGCTATGTTATTGGTGTAGTCAAAGTTTAATTTGGTTATGAAAAAGTAATGGTTTCACTCGGGTCAGATGAGAATTACCATAATTCCATGCCCTAGTGCATTTGGAGCTCCATCAAAGTACATTCTCCACGATGACTCACACTTGATCGTGTCCTCCACCTCAGATATGCACATTAAGTCTTTGTCAGGGAACTTAAAGTTTAAAGGTTGATAGTCATCTAAGGCTTGACTTGCCAAAAATTTAGCTATTACACTATTTTTAATGGCTTTCTAGCTCACATACATGATGTTGTACTCAGAAAGCATAAGTTCCCATTTGGCTAATCTCCTGGACAAGGCGAGGGCTTTGCACAAATACTTGATGGGATCAAGCTTGGTAATTAACCATGTAGTGTGGTACAGCATGTATTGCCTTAACCTTCAGGTTGTCCAAGCTAAAGCACAACATAGCTTTACTACAATTGAATAATTATTTTCATATTCTATAAATTTCTTGCTCAATTAATAGATAGCCTATTCCTTCTTTCCTGATTCGTCATGTTGTCCTAATACGTAGCCCATCTACTTGTCTAGGATTTATATATATAGGATTAGTGGCCGTCCGGGCACTAGTGGCATAAGTACTAGAGGGTTCAAAAAGTAAGGTTTGACCTTATCAAAAGCTTCTTGGCATTATTGATCCGATTCTCCAGGATTTTATTTTCTCAGTAGCCTAAAGATCGGATCATATTTATCGGTCAATTAAGATATGAATCGAGTTATGTAGTTTAGTCTTCCCAAGAAATTTCTCATTTTTTTTTTTAGTTTGAGGTGGTGGTAGCTTTTAAATAGCCTTAACCTTGTTAAGATCTACCTCTATTCCTTTCTCACTCACAATGAACCCTAACAATTTACTGAAGGCGATGCCAAATGTGCATTTGGCAAGATTTAGCTTAAGCTTGTATTTGAGAAGCCTTTTAAAGAGTTTTCACAGGTTGGCAACATGTTCACTCTCTTTTGTTGATTTGGCGATCATGTTATCCATGTAGGCCTTTTTTTTTTTGTGCATAAAGTCATGGGAAAATGTTACCATAGCCCTTTGGTAAGTTACCCTAGCATTTTTTAACCCGAAAAGCATCACTTTATAGCAGAAAATTTCCTGACATGGTCACCAAAGTGGTCTTTACCATGTCTTCAGCTACCATTTTGATTTGATTATAGCTCAAAAACCTATCCCTGAAAGAAAATAATACATTTTTGGTAGTGTTGTCTACTAAGGTATCAATGTGAGGCAGAGAAAAAATTATCCTTGGGACTGGTTCGATTTAGGTCCCTATAGTCCACCATATTCGCACTTTACCATCATTCTTAGGAATTGAGACTATGTTGGCTACTGATTCAAGATATTTGGCTACCTCGAGAAATCTCGCTTTAAATTGTTTCTCAACTTTTTTCTTAATCTTAAAGAGTATTTATGGTTTCATCCTCTTTAACTTTTGCTGGATTGGTTTGCATTTAGGTTTGAAAGGAAGTTCAGCTTGAGGTGATGGCTTTGATTTTAACCTCTTTTCAGTCTTCCTTTGTTCCAAGGCTTATGGTTTCAGTGGGTTCTTCATGGGGAAATATTTGTTTTTCTTCTTGTTCAACTAGTCTCAATAGGTCTAGGGGTATGGGGTTCCCTTCAGGATCCTCTTCAGATTTGACTTCACTAACATAGTTGCTCGAAATTGATTTTTGAAGCTTCAATATGAACATTCATGTCATCTTTATTAGAAAATTTAAAAATATGAAAAAAATAATATAGGTGGAAAAATATGTAAAGAAAGGTCTAAGGTTGACAAGAACTATGAACACAAAGAATGAATGCAAAATGTTCAGTCATTTTCATTGATAATACTTGATAGAAGTTGCCTATACAAAGGATCCTATAATGCTTTTGGGCGAAAGCATGTAGGTTTAGTTTATAGCATTACTTTGAAATAGACTTGAGCAGTACAAGAATCTCAGTCTCAGCCCAAACAATTAAACAAACCCTGAAGGGCATAGACCAGTCTCCGGATGTGTGGTTGACATCTCTGGCTCATCAATTGCATTGATTGAGAAATCCTCAAATGCCTTATTTAATATGAGTATAGCATTAGCGAAACCAATATTTACATGTCCCTCTAGGTGAAAACTTTCCCGAAGTGGTAGGAACATCATTGGTTCATCCTCTATGTCTTATCCTAACAAATGGGCCATCCTCTTTTCATGCTTTTTCTGAGCTTGTTTTCTTTTTTGTCATGCATGAAGTTTGAATCTTTTATCAATCTGGTTGACCACTTTCAAGGATTCAACAACTCCTTGAAGACATTTTCCTAGTCCCTTTTTGGTCTAGGCACCTTTGCCGACAGTCAACTTCAAACCTATGTGAGTACTCTCTGATAAGTAAGGCTAAACTATTGGCAACCCTTCCTTGACATAAGTAACATTGACAAACTTGAAGGATTGGAAAGATGATTCTAGGATATCCTTGTTAGGTTCAACATATGGAGCATCGGTTGAGGTAGCAGCAATGCTATCTTCTTCTCCTCTGATGCCAACGACTTTATTCTTGATGATGAATTTTAGCTTTTGGTGTAAAGATGATGGCACTGCTCCAGTAGAATAAATCCAAGGCCTTTCTAACAGGCAGTTACGTGATGAAGCAATGCCCATCACAAAAAAGTCAATTTTGTAAGAACATAGGCCAATTTAGGGTGGAATACTGATATTCCCCATAATGTTTCCACAAGTTTCATTAAATGCTTGCACAATCGTAAGACTATTCTGAATATAAGATGCGTCAATAGGGAGCTTGTTACATTATTACTTGTTATTAATAAGCACCCTAGGCAACATGGTGCCTTTGCAATATGTGGTGATATGGAAGGCTTTATAATTTCCTTATCCTCCATTTGAGATTTCATCATCACTGGAAGATATGTAATTGTCAGCGGTGATGTTGTTCACTTGACGATCCAATTGACCTATAAAGATATTATGAGGGACATAGGCCTCATTCAAACTTGAAAAAAGCATTCTTGTGAGCTTCCAAATTCAATAGCAGTGACAATACAGATATCTTGGTGTGTTGCTTGTTCAACTGATAGATGATGCTATATTCACTGTGCTTGATGAATTTGAGGAATTTTGTATCTTCTTTCATGCTCATTAGATCCTTGATAGCTATCGATTTTGAGTTATTAGTTGCAGACTTCAGTGTTTGAGAAATGAGATTACCTTTTTCTTACTGTGTGCTATTTTTGGATGTTGTTAAGGGGTAACATTGGTCACTCTGAGTTGGGTGACTTGCCCCTAAAAGGTCAACCCTTGCTGCTTGCTGGCTAGATTCTCTGATGATTAAGGCTTTGCTTTCATAGTTCCAAGGAACTGCCTTGTAATCTTTATATGGGAAGGAAGATGGAAGTTAAATGATCATCTTTGGCGGAGGCTAAACATGGTCAACTTTAACTCTCAGTCAATTGTCATACAAAATCGATGGTCTTTCAATCTTGTAAGAAAGATTGCCCTCTTTTTCTTCTAGTGCATTGACAGATAATGTTGCATTTTTAAACTCGATATATGGGGTTTACTTTTCATCATAGAATTTGATGCTACCCTCATTCATTATCCTTTGAACCATAGTGCGAAACTCATTGCATGTTTGAAGAGTAAGGCTGCGAACAGTATGGAAATCATAAAAGTTGTCAATCTTTTCCTCTATCTTTTTGACTGCATTAAGTGTAGACACATTATTTTGTTAGGGCTAATTTTTAGCAATTTAGAGCATGGATGTAAGAGAGGGCGATGATCGCTGGGCAATAGCATTGCCTGGCGAAAAAGTATTTTGAGGATGTCAAGAAGGCCTAGGGATCATATCAAAGGTAAATACGAAGATGTGGCATC
>JBBYHK010504747.1:0-14005 GCA_038382065.1 Adansonia grandidieri | reverse complement strand
GTTAAGTGCTAGACATCAAGAATATGTTGTGGAAATGATGTAAACAGGTATAATATAGAAGAAATGCTTGCTAGAATTTCAAGAGAGCATTAAAAAACATTATCAAGGTGGAATAAGCACATAGAAATAAGGTAATATGATGTGGATGGCTATGAAACATCGCTAGTCCTATATCTACCACATCCAAGGCCAAAAATGCTTGAAGTTCTTAAAATAAGGTCATGATCAGCATATTAAGGCTCACTAAGAATGATGAGGATGAAAAAATAAATAAACGAAAAGGAAAAGGAAGTTTACCTTAAAAGCTTTGAGAACCTTGTTAAAAGGTTGAGTAAAAGGTTTTTCAACTTATAGCTCACTTTTGAGCCTTTCCTTACTATGATTTTAGCAAGAAAAGTGGCTAGGAATGAGCTTGATGGATGATATATCAATGGAAGGGTGCTTTGTGTGGTAAGGTGATGGTTTTGGAGGGTTTTAGGAAGGCTGATAGGGAAGTAATGGTAATGGGGAACTTTTGTAAAGGCTGACATAAAAATTTATAAAAAATTCTCCTTTTTAGTTGAGCTCATAATATATCTTATGTAGGATTCAATTTTGGTCATCAAAAACTTAAAAAAGGTAAGGCATATAAGTCATTTATGACGTATAATATGATGACTCATTGTACCAAGGAAAAACCTTTCAAAATTTGATTGGTTGAGGTATAGCTCTGGTAGTAGTAACAAAGCATGCAAGTGTTGGTACATTGATCAAGGTCGGGCTTGCCTTTGATTATTCCACATTTTCTCATGAAATACCCTTGTAATAAGCTTAATGGGCTATTAAAAAATGTTATGATCTAATACTTGAAGCCTAAAAATGAAATCCAAATGATTTTTTGGCAGTTATTGCTAAAATTGAATGATTATTGAAGCCATAGTCATGACCAAATTCGTGTTTTGAATGTCATGAGGCAAAAGGGGTGAAAATGGCATAAACTAAGCAAATTTTGCCTATGTGTACCAATACATAGAACAAATTTGCTTAGATGTATCACAAAGTGAAGAATGTAGTGATACACAGAGCTGTTTAAACTATAAAAAGATGACAGAGTGCCAACGTGTTGAATATTAGCTAACAACATTGGACTTTAAAAAGGATTTCTTCACAAAAAGTCTTGATTGATGTTCCTGACTAAGGTTCTTGAATAAGATGCCAATAAGCTAGACAACAATATTCCGACAACATTAGACTTTGAAAGGATTTCTTGATCGAGGGTCTTGACTAAAGTTCTTCACCTAGGTTCTTGATAAAGGTGCAAATAAGCCGGATCATAGCGTTCCAGTAGCAATTGACTTTGAAAGGATTTCCTGATGGAGTGGTGTTGACTGAGGTTCCTAACTAAGGTTCTTGACTGGGGTTCTTGATAGGGATTCTTGACAAAAAGGTTCTTGACTAAAGTCTTGACAGGGGCTAATTAGCTAGAACTAGCCTCCTGATATCATGGGGTTTTCACTATTTTAACATGATATTTTGGAGGAATAGGGATATTACTTGAGTGACCTTCTGATTTGCTATTTTTGATGTTAAAGATTCTTCTCAGGAAGTTTTTTGTGGTTTGAAAGATTCTGCTTAACACAATGCTAACAAAATAATGTTATATGATAACAACAAGAATGCATGGTGCGATAATGCAATTGCAACCTTTTTGATGATAAGGCTATGAAGCAGCTTATTGAAAAGGTATTGTTGGAAAGTTAACTCGATGCCTCTTAAGGGAAAAATATCATAAAATTCCAAAAAAATGGACTAGGGTTTGAAAATGATTTTTCAAGTTGGGACATAGTGCTACCAATGCCGAACATGGGAAATTTTTTGAGTTTTTTTGGTTTCCTAGAGCTAAACTCGAGTTCTGGAAATATAAATGTTTGTGACAGAAGGAGTTAATGATAGTGGCTTCGCATAATCTTAGAGTAGTTTGGGATGATGAAATAGCCTATTAACCATGTCAAAAACAAAAAACACTAGACACAAGACTAAGGTATAAGCAACTTGAGAAAAATTTAAAAGGGACATTTTTGTTTTGAAAATCAGAACATAAAGCCACATTTATCCCTAAATCGATACATGAAACAATCTTCATTTTTCCTTAAGATTGGGAGACCAATTGATAAAAAACATTAAGTCCATATTAGACCCCATTTGTTTAATTAATATGACCTTAACTTAGGGAGGTTTAGATAAAAACAAATTTTTGCTGCAAGAACAAGACATCAAATGAGCATCTTTAATCATATAAAACATTCAAACATGCATCAAATGATAGAAACATGCTAGAACATCAACAAGACATCATTTTCATTAAAAAAACATGTTAAAAATGCAATGATATGGATGATGCATGAACATTCAACAATATGCTTATGGATACATAAAACATGATACGAACATAGAAGAAAGAGTTTTCATGACATGAACATATGCTGAAAATTTTATGAAAGCATAAAGATGTGATTTTAAGCAAGAAAAAACATGGATATACTAAAACAGGTTTATGGAAGCATATAAAGTGATATGAGCATAGAGAAAAATGTTTTAATGACATGAATATATGATTGAAATTTTATAGCAGCATAAAGATATGATTTTTATGCATGAATACATGGCAAAATCACAAACTCATGAACAAGACATTAAAGAAAAAGCATGAAAGCTATAAGCGATCAAGGTTGCATGAAAAGGGTAATTAACATGATGTAGGATATAAAAAGAGCAATAAAATAAAAAGATGAGTTAAGAAAGTATACCAACAAAAGTTCCAATAGCTTTCCTCCCAAAAGGTGAGTTTTTTCCAACAAAGACGTTGCCTTTCTAGCTTTTACTTACTTGCCATGAATTAGTAAGAATAAAAGCAAACAAAAAATGGTTTAAAATGATGTTTTAGAGGTGTTTTTTAGGGGTAGTGTGAAAAGCGAAGAGATAAGATTGTTTTGATATTGATGGTGGTTGGCAAGAACGTTAAAAGAGTTGAGGGTTGAATGTGTGTAAGTATTCTCAGCTGAAGCCAATATTCCCTTATAAAGCCACATGAATAGCGATGACAAAATGCAAAAATCAAGGCTATTTTAAAGCTTTGGTGCATGTGCCTTAAATGGGAATAAGGTACTATGCCTAATTATCTTCTAATTCCATTATTTTCCCAGCAAAAATAGTGGATCAAAGCTATTTTATGCAACGGAGCCATGAGAAGGTACTTAATTGCCTTATAATAAATTGCATTAAGTCATGAAAATGTCTCCTGCCATGGCCATTTGGGCCTTAAAAATTCAATTGATCTAATCACTAGTCCAATATTGAGGCCTAGTATGGATTTGGATGACTTTGAGTGCCCAAAAAGTGTCAAATTCAATTTTTAATGTAGTCATGAAAAAAGATGAAAATGCCACGAACTTGGCAAAATTTACAATGTGTATCGATACAATGGATAGAAAGCATTTTGTATTGATAGAAAGCACTTTGTATCGATACATAGAGCAAATTGTCTAGATGTATCGATACATTGGAGAATGTATTGAAACATTCAAGCTTGTGTCGATACCTTCACTTATGTATCAATACATTCTTGCCAAAAATAATGATTTTAGCTATCACATAACCCTTATTGATTTAAATGCAAATGTGTCAATACATTGAACTAATGTATTAATACATGGCCTCTTTTATCGATACAATCAGTGGATTTTTGGATTTTGATGACATAGAGGCATAATAGATAAGATAAAATTGTATAAAATAATAAATCACACAAAAAGGGGGAATGATCGATTAGAATGTATCTCGTGATTGCATTAGCTATCTATAACTAACCAGATAGACAATCTTTGAAATGCATTTGGATTCATAAATTAACTAAGGCTTGAAATTAAAAATCCAAAGAAATTTGGGAGAGGAAAGTTTTGATCTTGAGTGAAATTTTGAAAAAAAGGTTGGAGTATCTCCTCGAAAGATAAGGTGGAAATATCCTCATAAATGAAAATTTTGGTAATTTTTAGAGAGATAGGATTGAAAGACTTAAATTGACAAAAGTTTGATAATTTCTTGATAGAATGACATTTTTGACAATTTTTGACAAAATCGACGATTTTTGGTTAAAAATGAGTGGATAATATAGGAATAGTAAGATTTAAAAAATGTCGATGCCTTGATTTGAGCCAAAGGGGGTTGACACATATTTTTTTTACTCCACGGGGTTGGTCGGACTCATTTAAAGGCATCTGAGTGCCTTGAAGTGGAGATTCTAGAAAATTAATTAATTTTTTATAAATGCTAAAACAAAGGACAACAATGCATTTTTCGTATTTCCAATTATATTTTCATTGTTCTAAACGTTTTAAGGTTCAGATGAGGTAGCATTGGAAAGGTGACTCGATAAGGGTTAATAAAAATTTTTCAAAAATCTCAAAAAATCACTTTCCAAGAGGAAATAATTTTTAAAGTTGGTTCTAATTGGATACTTACAACACGTGTAAGGGAAAGGGCAACATGAACTTTGAAAAATCATGACCGGTTTATTTGGAATTGCTAAATCACAAATGATACCTTTTTCAAAAAGGGAATTTCACAAACTTTTTACAAAAATATTTTGAAAATCCAAAAAATCATATGGTGGACCAAAACAGCCTAAATTGCATATGAATTATTGATTCTAAGAGGTTTCAACCAACAAAGGCTTGAAAATAAGAACTCCCTCATTCAGAATGATTCGAAGGCAAATGAGATATCATTAGAAAAGTAATCGATGTCCTTTAAAAGAATAATATCAAAAAATTCTAAAAAATCATCTAGGGCTCGAAAATGATTTTTCAAGTTAGGGACATAGTGCTGCTCATGCTAGATGGGAAATTTTGATTTTTTTTTTGGTTCCCCAGAGCTAGACTCGGGTTATGGACATCTGAATGTCTATGATTGAAGAGGTCAATGATAGTGGCTTCACAAACTCATTTACACAATCTTGAAAATAGTTTGAGATAGTGAAATAGCCCATTAACCATGTCACAAGTAAAGGACACTAGACACAAGATCAAGGCATAAGTAATTTAAGAAAAATTTAAAAAGGACATTTTTGTTTTGAAAATAAGAACACCTAACTACAATTTATCCTTGAATCCAAACATGAAGATCTTGATTTTCCCCCAACATTGGAAGATCAATTGATAGAAAATATTAAGTCCATATTAGTCCTCACTTATTAAAGTAAATATGAATCTAATTAGGGAGTTTCTCTTTTAAAAAAAAAAGATTTTTTTTGACAAGTACATGACATCAAGCAAGCATCTTTAATCATGTAAAACACTCAAACATAGCACTAAATAATAAAAGCATGCTAGAAATCAACAAGACATTAATTTTATTGAAGAAACATGTTAAAAATGAAAGAAAAGTATGGATGATGCATGAAAATTCAAGAATATGTTCATTGATGCATGAAACATGGTATGAGGATTGAAAAAAGTATTTTAGGCAAAATAACGATACAAAGACATGACTTATAGGTAAAATAAGTGCATGGGTATACCAAAATATGTTTGCAGAGGCATAAAAAATGATATGAGCAAAAAAGAAAATGTTTTAATGACATAAATATATGTTGGAAATTTCATGGCAACATCAAAACATGATTTTTATGCATGAATGCATGACAAAATCACAAACTAATGAACAAAACATCAAAGAAAATGCATGGACCCAAAAATGGTCAAGATTATAGGAAAAAGGTCATTAACATAATGAAAAGAGCAATAAACATAAAGGGATAAGTTGAGAAAATATACCAACAAAACTTTCAGTAATTTTCCCTCTAAAAGATGAGTTTTTTTTCTAACAAAAATGTTGCTTTTCTAGCTTTTACTTTGTATGAGTTAGGAAGAAGAAAAGCAAGCAAAAATGGCTTAAAATGGTATTTTGGAGCTATTTTTTTGAGGTTATGTGGAGAGCTATGAGATGAGAATGTTTTGATATTGATGGTGGTTGGTAAGAATGTTGAGAGAGTGTGAAAGCTGGATGTCTATAGGTGTGTTTGGCTAAGCCAAAATTGGCTGATATAATGATCTGAATAATGAAGATAAAATACAAAAACAAAAAACAAGAGCATTTTAGGGATTTGGTGCATGTACCTTATATAAAGACAAGGTACCACGCTTATCTACCGTTCAATTTCATTGGTTTGCTCAGCAAAAATAGTGGATCAAGGCCATTTTATGTAGCGAGCCATGAAAAGGTACCAAAGTACCCTTTAAAAAAATTCATTAAGTCATGAAAATGTCCCATGCCATTGCTATTTAGGTCTCAAAAATTCAGTTGATCTAATCACAAGTCTAATGCTAAGGCCTGGTGTGAATTTGGATGATTTTTGTTGCTAAAAACATGGTAAAATTTGAGTTTTAATGCAGTGGTGAAAAGAAGTTAAAATAGATAAACTGCGTAAAATATGCATAATGTATCGATACAAAACATTCTGTATTGATACAAAGAACAAATTTTGCCCAGATTAATGCATCCACTTATGTATCATATACTTTGGCCAAAAAAATCATGTTTTTTGCTATTGCCAAGCCTTTTATCAATACAGTAAGCCAATGTATCAATATATAAAGCTAATGCATTGATACATTAACCTTTTGTATTGATATAACTTGTAAAATTTGAAATTTTGATGATGTGAAGGCCTTTTATTAATAAACAAAGACCTTGTATCAATTCATGCAAAAATGTGAATTTTATGCCATTTTGGCTTTTTAAACACCTTACTATGTTTAGGAATGATCAGGGATTAATCTATGCTTGTCCAAATAGCTTCGATGATGTCTTGAATAATGACCTTTGATGCCTAGAAAGTTGGCTCAGACAAAATAAGGTGTCTACAACTGCCTTTTTTGGTTATAAGTATCAGGAACAAGGCAAAAATTGATGGACGTCATTTTGTTTGGGATGTTCCTGATGTTGTCTTGTGTGTTTGTGATGAAAAAATTAATATGACACTAGAATATGAGCAATATTTTGGTGGCGATTTTGATTTTTGCAAAAAGGTAAAGTTTGATTTTTTTTTTAAGATATCCCTAGTTTAACTAGGAATCTGACAAAGGGGTTAAGAAGCCAGAACTAAGCCTGCCAGTGTTATTAAGCTTGATTTCAAGAAAAATCTTCTTAACAAAGGGACAACTAACCTGGCTAGTCTTGCCAGCCTAAGGTTTAATCTTCTTGACACAAGCCAATTAGGCAGATTTAGCCTTCTAGCATCATTGGGCTTGACTTTCTTGATATAGGCCAATTAGTTAGATCTAGCCTGTTAGCATCGTTATGCTTGATTTTCTTGATATAGGTTAACTAGCCGAATTTAGCCTGTCAGCATCATTAGGCTTTGATTTTTGAGATAGGCCAATTAGCCAAATCTGACCTACCGGTATCACTAAGCTTTGTCTTTTGATCATAGGCCAATTAGTAGGATCTGACCTACTAGCATCACTAGGCTTTGGCTTTCAACGATGAGGCAATTAGTTGGATCTAACCTATTGGCATCATTAAGCTTTGACTTTCGATGGGCCAACTAGTCAAATCTAACCTCCTAACATCATTAGGCTTTGACTTCTGACAATGGGCCAATCAGTTGGATCTAACCTACCAACATTATTGGGCTTTGATCTTCAATGATGGGCAAATTAGCCAGATCTAATCTACCGACGTCACTAGGCTTGATTTTTTATAATTATAAAAGGGCATCGTATAAGACTTTCTTACAAGATCACTTATAAGCGATGCATAAGGTGCATTTAAACAATGTAGATGTTGATATGATGTGAGTGCTTTTGAGAAAATGCATGTTTTCATTGTTCTTCCATATGTGTTGCTATTTTGGCAAGTAAAACATTTCTTAGCACATAAAATGTTAAAAGGATTTGTTATCTACTTTTTTTTTTGTGTTGGCACGAATCCTTTTGGAGGTGTCTTGCATTTGATTGAGGATCATTAGGTCCTATTGATGTTTGCACCAATCTCCTACCTCTTAGCATTTCACCATCTTCTAAAGGAGTGGTTTGCTAATTTGCTAACTTTTTAGGAGTAATCTTGCTGATGAAAATAGACGTGAGATCTTTTGTGATAATCTTAAGCTTCTAACCTTTTCCTACCCTAGCTTATCTTTTTATATTTTTTCTCTGAAGTCTCTAGGGCATCTTGACTTTCCTAAGAGGACAAAAAAACAAGGTAAATGTTCCTCAACTCAAGATGAAACTCTCATAGCATTATGTTATAAGATTTTATCTCTTTGTTTTAGCAAGTCACATCCTATGTGCCATGAATCACCTTGTTATAGCATCAGACAAATCAAACACAACTTTTCCCCAAGCAACTATTTTCCAAACTCAAAGGTGATAACATGTTATGTTCATATGACCTCAAAGCTTCTGATAATTGGTGATCATCCCTAGGGGCATTTCTGACTAAAAAAGACCCTTTTCATATTGTCTAGGCATTTTAAGTGTGACATATTGACACAAAAGGCTAAAAGTTGAAAAATGTTGATGAATTATGACTGAAGACTCCTATGTTGAGGAAAAGGTTTAAGTTTTGACTAGTTGACAGGATAGAGTCAAGTGTCAATGTGAAATAGTCAAAGGTCTATCAAAATGATTAGAAGAGGAAACGAATGTTCCTCTATTCAAATTTCTTGAAACATTATCATGATGCTCTCTCGGGTTTCAAATGCAATAGTTTAATAAGTGCTAGATTTGGATAGTAACATCTAGTCCTTAAGAGGTTGTTTGGAAAAGCTCTTAGGTAGGCACTACTGCTAATTAAGTGGTATTAATCAGGGAAGTATTCTGGTTAAGGTTTTAAAGCTAGACCTCTTGTCTTGCTTTGTGAAGGTTCTAAGCATCTTGAGATTTTAAAAGTCTTGACAGCCCTTTAATTAAATGGGATGGATTTTCCTTTCTATGGCTATTCAGGCAACATTAAAGATTACTTTAGGATTTTCGACTTTGCTTTTGAGTGCCCTTCTTTAGGTTTTCACCATAGAGTTTCATTTTAATTTCTTGCCTTCATTTTTTGTTTTTTATTAGTTATTCATTATGCCCCTTAAGGAAATTTAAAATTTTCCTAAAAGAACATTTCCTGAAGAATGAGGTTATCAGTTCAAATATTCATGCTTGATCGAAATGGATTGTTCGAGGGATGTAATGCAAACTAGGGTTCAAGGTTTTGAATGAAAAAGGTATATAAGCCTAAATTCAATGTTTAAAGGCGATCAGATCAAAAATTGTCTATAAAGGTTTCCACCCCTGAGTGTTCTCGTTTCTTCTTCTTTAGTTCTTTTTTTTTTATTTGATATTGACTTCAACTTTTTAATCTTTTTTCCACTTTGACTTTGGCTTTTTTTAGACTTTTTGGAGCAAAATTTAGACTTTGATGACTTAATGCATCCCATATTTGCCCCTTAATGTTATGCATTTTGATAATCATAGAAGTGGGTATCTGCCTTATTTTCCTTATAAAGGTTTTCCATGCCCCATAATGTGGAGAGTGATCTTTGATCAAGGCTTTTGAAGGAATGAATTCATTAGGCTAAAAGGGGGTAGCAAAAGGTTCTGATTTTGTAGTTTGTGAAAGGATAAAAAGAAGATGACCACCTTTCATTTCAAGCACTGTTATGTAGACTGATGAGTTATTCTTCAAGGCAAAGTTCTCTTAAAGAACATGTCAAATGTCTTAACACATGATGTAGCATTCAATTTTATTTTTCTTTTTCCTTTCCCAAGTGCATGCCTTAATGCTTCTTTCTCTCCATGCTTTGAAGGCATATTCCTTAAGGTCACTAATTTGCCTTAACCATAAATGACTAGGTTTCAATTGACCAAGTAGAAAGGTCTAAACAATTGTGAAGGAGCTTTATATTTTATTTTTTCAAGTAGGCTATGAGGATTTACTCCAAGAGTAAAAATGGTGCATTTTGGTTGTGTTCCCCATTAGTCAAAGATTTAGGGAAAAGTTATGTTTTCAATGATAAGGGATTCAAGGAGTCTCGAGCTCCCAACCCAAACTTAGCACATATTAGACTATCCATCCAAATCCCTTAACAGTGGGTCTTGATTGTTCGTTTTTCAAGCAACTCGAGGGAAAATCCTTCTAGTTAGTCATTTTCTTGATATGGTTCTTTTGATCTCCAAAATGACCCAAGGTGATATTATGTGGGATAGGGTTGAAGTGTTTTGACAAGGTAGATTTACCTCTAAGGATGATTGCTAATTTATCAAGACTATCAATGTTTTTCTCTCAAGAAATTATTGCTACTTTCAAGACTAGAATTTAATCACATGGGACTTTATTGCCAAAAAGATTCAACATTCAAAATGAAGTATGATGCATGATGATTGTAAGTAATAATCTATTAATTTGAATCCAAAATTCATATTCCTTCGTAAATGAAAAGTATTTACAAAATTTGAACAAATATAGAAATTGCCCCTGACTAGCATACTACTTGAGACTTATAATTTGACTAATACCTCTTGATAGGCATCCATAAGGTCATTAAATTTTATTGGATTTTCAATGATGATGGTCTGAACTTTGTCTTAAAGTGACTCACAATTCTTTGTAGCATGTCTTTTTGCCTTTTGGTGATACTCACATGTGGATTGGGATCATACCATTTCAGATAAAGATGCTTCCTAGGCCTTGCTGGGATAATGGAGATCATTTGGTTTTGGATCAACAAAGGAAATATTTCTTTGTAAGAGATTGGCAGAGGTGTTGCACTTTTATCCATTCTTTCTTACATTCTTAAGAATAGTTTGAGTAACTTCCAAGCTGTTTTGCATCTCTAAGACATAATATGGATGAGCTCGTATGAAAAATGTTTGAGTCAACTACGGGTTGTAGGTAAGGACAATGTCTAAATGGATCTCCTTGTGTTGCCCGAATTGGCTCTTCATTTTTGCTATTAATGATAAAAAATCACTCATCCATTTCTCTTTCAGAAGGCATTTTTGTGCTGACACCTTTGATTCTCCTATTTTGATACCATTTTTTATTCTACTTACAGTAAATAGTATGGCCTGGAATTCTGTAAAGGCATTGCTAACCATCTTATTATAGTATAGGGATGGGAGTGTGTCCACAAAGTCAACATTCATCTCCCTTTCAATAAGAGGAGGGTAGACTTATGCTCTTACAGGTTTCCATCTACAAGCATAATCTTTGTAGCTTTCGTGTGACCCCTTTTTCATGTTCTAAATGGTCTATTGGTCGAGAGTTGTCTCCAATAATTGCTTGTACCATTCCAGAAATGCATAAGCCAAATCTCTTCAAGTAGATATTTAGCTTTCTTCTAGATGGGAATACCATTTAAATGCTGCTCTAGTTAAACTTTCTAGAAAGATATGGATGAGTAACTTTTGATTCCCAGCATACTCATTCATTTTACGATAATAGGCAGTCAGATGCATCTTTAGGAAACTAAGCCCATCATATTTCTCAAATTCTGGGACCTTAATTTTGGCAGAATGGTCACATCAAGTACCAATAAGAGTTTCTTTAGCATCATTGAATCCTTTTTCTTGCTTCATGGCTCGAATTCTTTCTTTGAGTTGGTCATATTTCTTTTGTGTTTTTGAATCCTAAATCTTCCATGATGGATTTAGTCTCAGCTACTCTAAATCCTAAGCTGATTATAAAAGCACTGGTCAAAGAGTTCATCTGATTGAATTGCATGATCTTTTTTCTTCATTTTACTTGAAAGAGGAAACTCAAATCAATTTTGAAGATATATTAGATCTTAGCGTTATTCACTTTTATTATTTTCACACATGAGTGAATGGATAGGTGAATGAATAAATGAATGAATTAATGATGTCATAGGTCTTTGATCAAGCCCAAAAATAAGGGAAATTGTAGCAAAAGTAGTAAGGGTTCAAACTATAGTCTAGTCATTAGCATCTTATAAACACAAACATACTTCTTATCATTCCTTTGATGTTCTCAATACAGAGGATATCCCTTACAAAACTTCAAAGAACAAGTAAACATTGTCCTTATAAACATTCTTTTATCTAGACATCCTGGTACTCCTAAAACATAAGAAAGGTCCAATCTTCATCCTTATCATCAAAAACTTCACTCATCCCTATGAATTCCTTGTTTAGCTAGGGTCCTTAGTTCACCTCGAATTACAGGACCTTGAAGCTAATAAAGCTCTATACCCTTAACTTGAATGATAGGAACATCTTGGTGGCATGCCCCGACATGGTAGCCATAATGGGCATTAGCATTAAGCCATTGAGGATATAAGGGCTTTTTCCTAGGGACATTAAAGAGAACGACCAAATGTCCTTAGAATAATAAGGGATATGGCTCTTTATAAGTCATTGGATGGGATCATATCGGGGCCCTACTTGTGATCTTTTGTTATTACTAGGACTAAAAGACGGTTAAGAGGTGATAACAGGATATCCTGTTTTAGAAGAGGTGTTAATCTATAACAATTTAGAGCAAAAGTGTTCAGTCTCAGTTATTTTGGTGTTGCTCACTTCAAATTTGGACATTTGTGTAGGAAGTTTCAGGGTAGCATGTAATTAGATTATAAAAATTTATAAAATAAACATGGCAACAGAATAAAATCAAACAAACTAATCCAAGACTTCCTAAATAAGGTTGTTTTACATGATCTTGATTAATCTTTAAGATCAAGAAACCTAAAAAACTATTCAAGATTCAAGCTGTAGATACCTTATTTGATCCGGACCAACATTTGGCATCCTAGGACTTAATTGAAAGATGATCAAATTAGAAAATAAAAAAATAAACTAGGGACGACGTTGGGTGCAGCATCAACAAGCACTATGAGGCGACAACAGTGCTAGGCGAAATTTTTTTTTTGGGAAGGTCTAAAATGCCTATGGGTCATATTACAAAAAAATATAGACATGAGGCATCAAATGTTGCTTTTTGAGGTGTCACTGAAGTCCTTCAGATGAGTACATAGGTCAATTTCCCATCGTTCATGACCAAGGTGAGCTATTCAAAGAGCCAAAGGTACATGCAGGTTATATTGATGCATAAGTATTGATATAAGGCCTTTACATCACCAAAAATTTAAATTTTCACATGTAGTATCGATAAAAGAGGGTTTGGTATCGATACCTAGCATGTTTGTATCTATACTGACTTGGGTGTTGCCAAAGTTGCAATTTTTGCCAAAATGTGTTGATACACAAGCATGAGTATCGATACAAATCCATGGAGTACTGATATAAACCTCTAAGTCTCGAGACTACAAAGCTCTTAGTATTGATACACACCTCATTATATCGATACTCATGTGTAAAAGTTGCCCTGTGTATTGATATAGAATGTTTTGTATCTATAAATCAAGCCAATGTTGCCTAGTTTGAGCCACTTTTCAACCTTCGAAGATCCAATTCTAACACGATTTTTGAGCCAAAAATCATCGTAATTCATACCAACCCTCAGATACAGGCTCGTGATTGGATTTAAACAAACTTTTAAAGCCTAAATAGCCAATGACAAGGGACATTCTCATGAAATATATAGTTTGTCAAAGAGCATGCTTGACTTTTCTCCAGTTGCAAGATGTTTCAGCCTTTTTGCACAACCACTCTGCATGGCAAAACTAATAAAAATGAGACTACCTAATGTAGACACCTTATTTTGTCCGGGCTAATTTTTAGCAATTTGGAGCATGGATGTAAGAGGGGGCGATGATCGTCAGCCAATGTTATTTTGAGGACATCAAGAAGGCCTAGGGATCATATAAAAGGTAAATGCAAAGATGTGGCATCAAATGACGTAGTCCAAGGTATCTTGGGGACAAAAGACATGAAAAAATTCACAATTTTACTTGAATGTATCGATACATGGTTATCATGTATCGATATAATGCTCCAACGCGCCAAAAATTTGAAATGTCCCTATTTGTATCGATACAACATGTAGATGTATCGATACATAAGCC